>ML784088.1:673574-714001 GCA_009831015.1 Picea engelmannii | reverse complement strand
GTACTAGACCAGACATTGCACATGCAGTGGGAGTTTTGAGCAGGTATATGTCAAAACCAGGGAAGGAGCATTGGACAGCAGTAAAAAGGGTTTTTAGGTATTTGCGTGGCACTGCTAGCTATGGATTGTGCTACGAAGGAAGATCGAGATTGGACAGAGTGGTGGATATACATGGATTTATGGATGCAGACTGGGTTGGAGATCTGGATCGTAGGAGATATACAAGTGGGTATGTATTTAACCTGTTTGGAGGAGAAATAAGTTGGATGAGCAAAAGACAGGTTGTAGTGGCACTTTCAGCTACAGAAGTTGAATACATCACATCCACTCATGAAAGTAAGGAAGAATTATGGTTACAAAAAAAAAATTCAGGTATTGAGTTGGTACAACAAGCTGTAAGGATAGAGTGTGAAAGTCAGAGTGCAATTTTTCTGGCGAAGAACCTGGCTTATAATTCAAAGACAAAGCATATTGATGTTCAATATCACTTTGTGAGAGACATGATTGAAGAAAAGAAAGTATCACTGATGAAGGTGGACACTTTGTAGAATGTTGCAAACTCATTAACAAAATCTTTGAGCACTGAGAAGTTCTCTTGGTGTAGAGGATCCATGGGCATTGTTGCCCTGGATTGTTGACTATGTAACCCTGTAACCCCCTATATGTAAAGAAAACAACAAGTGGGAGAATGTTGGGTATGTGTTATATTCTTTGCAGGAGTAGTAGTGTTAGAGAGGGGGATTCTAGGCCCCCCCTCAAGGGATGCAGGGGAGTGGAACCCTCATGCAAGGGTTTAGTGACAGTACCCCCGAGAAAAAAAAAAATATGCATCAGGACCGCATTATATTTAGGTGGTTTTTCGGCACATGGTTTCTTTGCTAATGGTTTTCTATTTCTGGTTAAGGAATTAGGGTTTTGGACTAATCCAGGTCATTGGGTTAGGGTTTTGGATGTCGTTGGCTCCTATGTGTATTTTGTATTGTAAACATTGTAACATGATGAATAATATAGAATATGTTGGTTTTCCCGGTTTGGGTTTCCAGGGGAAAAATCTCTGTGTAATGTTTGTATTTTCCATTGTATCTTTTTTGTTCTTTTTCTGAATATATGTTTGCAGTATATATTGTACAAGGTTAGAATTTACAAATTCCCTATACAGTTGATCCAACATGCATGTATTAATCTAACTAGTGCTTGAGGGCCGATAGGAGCTTGGGCCAAAAACTCCTTCAGCAAACTTGTGCGACCACCCTGAGTGTCCAAGAAAGAATTCACCTCAAAAATTTTGAGGACTCTGTCTAGTGTTGGAAGGAACATAATCCTTCTAAAATTGTTTGGAACTAAAAATACAAGAGTTATTCCACTTTATTTTACTTCAATCATTTAGTGCTTTGAATCAAATCTTATAGCACACCATGCTACAAGTTCTCTGAAATCGAATACCTTGGGTATGCACTCGACCTTAGTTATCCCCGATATCCAAGATTTGTTTGTAAGCTTTTATTCTAGGAAAACCTAAGAATACCACTTATATGAAATAGACCACTGGAATTCCCTGTTTTCATGGGCCAATGAATTCACTGTATCTCTAGAGAATGGATCTCTCCTTTTCTTGTTCCCCATCTTTTCCACTTTCAATGTGCTTAGGTAAATATCAGGATTATTTCTATAAACGAGATTTTTTGTAAAGAAAGAGGTATCTGGGTCAAATCCCTAGCCAAATATATTTTAGATATTTTTAGGCCTCACTCGATGTCCCCACCGGGTTAGGCCCTGTAATCAAGGCTAATGGTTTACCCCATTTACCATTCATGGACCATGGGGAAGTACTCAAAGGGTTTTCCGCGAGGGTTTCCTTGGGAAAAGAAAAAAATATGTCCAATAAGTGCTCTTCTAATCATTAATTAGGAGTCAATCCATTGTTCAAAATTTACCCCTTGTACAATTGGTGCATGCCACTCATTAAATGGTAATTTTCATTTGTGTACACAAGGCTTAGGGGGAATGTGAAAAAATTAATCCTCATTAATTAACAATAGTGGTTCTTATCATGTGAAAGATGTGTGGTAGATGTTATATGATTACCTCAAAACTACAAATTGTGTCCTACATGGAATGTGGGTTGATAATTTGGAGTACTAATGCAAAATGCGAGATGTGGGATGAAGGATGTGTGCAAGAGGAAAGGTCAAGTAGCATCCCTCCACATGAGACACAAAGGTACTAGGTAATAGACTAAGTATCTGAATCTGAGTGCAGGATGTGGGATAACCAATGCGGGGATGCAGGTGAGGGATGCAATGATAACCAATGTGGGATGTTGGTTCGAAATAACCGAGACCACAAACAGGTTCCAAGGAAATTTTTCGCATCTACATTCGCAAGTTGTTGAGGAATGCAAGTGTGGGGCGGTTGGAATGTTTAACAAGAGAATTACCCCCCGCATCCACATGGCTTAAGATTTTTATAGAAGGGGTCCATAAAATAAAGAGAACCTCAGGTAGAAGAAGGAAAAGGTATCAACAACCCTTTAATAAAAATATTCCATGTGATTATTGAGCAGAATCTATTTGATAAACTTCTGAGATGGGTTTGATATGTGAAATAAATGAATATGCTTATCATGATTTGGAATTCCATCAATTCATAAGTCTTATCATCTTGGAAATGATGCATGTAAAACATTTTTGAATGCCAGTTTAGATTTGATTTGAAATATTAAAATTTGAGTAGTGTGCATTAATGAGTTCTAATTCCAAGCTCTGTTAATATATTTGAGAGGAAAGGTTTTGAAAATGGTCTATAAAGTGGAAAATTGATTTACGTACCACTATCATCAATATAAAATTTAGACCAGAAAACCCTACTTTTGTTGTTGATATAAAGGTACATTAAAAATTGGTATCAAAGCCAATGTTATAGCACTAGGGCTTATATAGGATCAAAGAAGAACCGATGACAATAAATTATGATGTTATGTTAAAACTAACATTTTATTTTCTTTATGTTGTTACACAATGACTAGTGTTCAAACAAATTGTGGGTAATTAATGTTGTGGATTTGAGTAAGTGTTTCCATGGAAGATTTACCAAACCTTCAATAAACTAAGTCTAATGAAAAAATAAATATTGATACTCCTCCAGACATAGAAAAAGCCATGAGATGCCTAAAAGTATAACTTTAGGGTTGCAGGGTAGATAATGCGAAGATGATAGAAAGTCAAGAAGAATAGAATGAATCAAATTCTACCTTACTACAAATTTTGACCGAAATTTTGAAATAAATGCATCAAGGACAAATTTCAAGTAATACTGGTAAAATCCCTTCAAGGAAGAGGTCCTACAATATTAAAAATCAAATATCTAGTGATGGAACATATGCAACGTCAAAATCATCAAATAATGATACAACCACATTATATCAATGATATTTCAGCCTTCTTGTTATAGATAGAAGAAGAAGAGGCATTCCAAAGACTATTTACAAGGGAGAATCCATAAAGGTAAAACTACCTACCTTTGATGGTGAGGCGAAATCAAGTGAAAAAGTTGAAGCATGGCTTCTTAGAATAAGGAAATGTTTTCAAGTACATGACTATTTTGGGAACATGAAAGCTAGAGTGGCCATTTTTAATATGTATGGTAGAGCATGTAGTTGGTGGAAAGACCTCAAAAAAATGAAGAAGATGGATGAGAACAATATCACCTAGAAACAAATCAAGAAATGTTTTTATTAAAAATATATTTCAAAGAGATATTATGATGGTAAGATCAAAGAATTTCATGAAACTAAATTGGGACAATTGACTATCGATGATTATGCAAGCAAATTTTCAGAACTTCTAAGGCATGTCCCATATGTCATGAATGAGAAGGTAAAAAATCAGCACTTCCTCGGTGAATTGCCTCAATCTTACAAAGACAGGATTGAATTTGACAAACCTAAAACTCTTGATGATACAATTAGGAAGGCTAAATATTGTTATGAACAAAACAAGCATGAACCAAAATTCAACAAGGCATGGAAATAAAACAAAAAGGAGAAACGTGAATAGAGAAAGCAAGGATTCAAGCCTCGGCGGTATAAAAACCAATCAAAGAATTTTTAGCCAAGTCTCCCAACATGAAGTAGTTTCTAGAAAACTACCCATCAGAGAGTGAAAATAAGCCAGTAGAATCAATGGAAAGGAGTCCAAGTGATCTTTGGAAAAGGCCTCGGAAATGTTGGGGATGTGGAGGAGATCATTTACTTATACAATGTCCTCATAGATGGAAAAATATTAGGATTTTCCACAACATACAAGAAGCTGCAATAGTCAATTATGTAACAAGGACCATTCCTAGAATCTATGTTTCTTTGGAGGATCAAAAAGTATACCACCCAGAATTTGTGTTGGAATTTGAAGGTAATATTTTAAAGTAATATATTTCTAATTTCATTGATCCAAGGTATAATCACAACTATGTTGCACCTAAAGTTGTTGACTTATGCATTCTTCAAAAATGCAAGCATAAGAAATCATGGTTAGTATAGTTAGTTGCAGGAACTAATAGAAAATAAATGAATTTGTGGAGGCATGTCCAATAGAAATGAATGGACTATCCATGTAGGAAAATTTTAATATCTTGCCACTTGGTTCATATGATGTTCTGTTTGGCAGGGTTTGGCTAGAAGCACATAAGGTAAAACTTGATTGTCACAATAAAACCTTTGTCTACATATATGATTATTGAAATTCAATAACAATGAAAGGTACTCCAAAATATATCTCCATCAGACATATTTAAGCCTTACAATTGAAGAAGAGTTTTATAAAAGGTTGTCAATTATATATAGTTCATGTGTTGGAATCAACAGAAAATAAAGGCCCAAATCTCAAAGACTATCCAATACTTTAAGAATTCAATGACGTATTTCCATATGAGATATATGGTCAACCTCCCAAGAGGGACATTGATTTTTCAATTGATCGTATGCCAAGAGATGCACATGTATCCAAATCTCCTTACATAATGAGTACTCTTGAATTAATGGAGTTGAAAATGTAGTTGCAAGAGTTGTTAAAGAAAGGATATATTAGACCAAGTGTGTCCACTTGGGGAGAATTAGTATTGTTTGTGAAAAATAAGGGTGGGAACCTCAAATTGTGCATAGACTATAGAAATTTGAACAAAGTTACAGTGAAAAACAAGTACCCATTTCCTTGGATTGATGACCTATTTGATCAAATAAGAGGGGAAAAATTTCCGCAAAGATTGAATAAAGATCCAAATATAATCAACTCAAAATGAAGGACAGCAATATTCATAAGACATCCTTCAAGACAAGGTATGGTCATTATGAATTTGTGGTAGTACCACTTGGACTTACCATACACCAACCACACTCATGTGCCTTATGAACAATGTATTCAGTAAATATTTGGATAAATTTGTACTTGTTTTTATTTATGATATCCTTATCTCTTCAAAATATGAAGAAGAACATGAGGATCATATCATAATGGTTTTGAAAATACTAAGAGAGCATCAATTGTATGTCAAGTTCAACAAATGTGATTTTTATTAAAAAAAAACATTATTTGGGATACATCGTCTCTAAACAAGGAATTGCAATTGATCCAGAAAAGATTAAGGCCATCATGAATTGGCCCACTCCGAAAAATGTGATAGATGTGAGATCATGTATGAAACTTGTAAGATATTATCAAAGATTCATTAAGGGATTCTTCAAGATTGGTCACCCAATAACTTCATTGCAAAAGAAAGGATTAAAATTTGTGTGGTCTTTGGAATGTGAAAAAAAAATTCAATGGTTGAAACACCTTCTTACCAATGTGCCAATTCTAAAAATAGCAAATCCAAAAAACTATTTTGTAATATGTACATATGCATGTAAAGAAGGAATTAGTGAAGTTCTTATACAAGATAATCATGTGGTGAGTTATGAATCTAAGAAAATGTTGTAGTTGAACAACAACCTCATTATTTTTAATTTTTTATAAAATAATGAAGCTCCTTCCAATAAATTTTTCAAATTATTCTACATTACATGGTTTATTTTATATAACTTTCATGTTTGGTTAAGTTAGTTTTACATTTTTATTTTATTTTTTTGGATTTTAGTTTATTTTCAAAGGTCCCATTTTTGCTTCAATAGTTTTCATAATGGGAATTCAAGCAATTTGTATTCTATTACAATCATGAAAGGAATAAAACTCTAATTAAAACGAACTATCCCTAGAAATGTTTTATTTTTCATGATATCTTTTAAACCTATCATAAAGGCATCGCCTATTATTTAAATAATATATCTTGTGTACAAATGGTTTCATCGAATAAGATATCTTGTGTACAATTGGTTTGATCCAGATAATATAAGATATATATCTTATTTAAACCTATGCTTTCATCCGGATCTGCATAGGTTTGAACACAACCGAAAAAGGAAGATGCCAAGGAAAAGAAGAGAAAAATAGGGAAAAACTATTGATCCCAAGGGAAGAGATAAGTGTTGGAACCTTAGGTTTTGATGGTTCATCACACTTCTCTTGGATTCAGTCGATTAGGCGGTTGACTGAACATTAGAAACAGTCAGTCGAGCGATCGATCGGAAGTCAACATAAGTCGATCGAATAGTCGATTAGCATGTCAATCAAATAGTTGACTAGAAATCAAAGAAATTCAATCAACGGATCAATAAATCGATCAATTGACTACGAGTTGGACACATGGATGTTCAAGTCAAGCTAATTTGACTAGCCAACTAGTCAGTGTAAACTTCTCGGGATCCGCTCAAACCATCGATGGTTATATGTGAAGAAGATCTTAGAGCTTTCAAGGAAGTGGATTAGATATTGAGACTATAAATAAAGGACCTAATGGATCATTATCATATGTAATGTAATGCAAGTCAATATGTCCAATATTCATTGTGTTTTTATACTCACAATGTGATGTGCTTAAGTGCTATAACAGTGTCTTTAGACACCATCGATATTCTGTGAATTTATTTCTCTTTGATTATTCTACAGATTGTGTTATTTGTTCCACACAGGGCTACACCCAATCCCCAACATGGTATCAAAATGACCAGTTTAGACCTCGCATGTTGTCTACAAATCCTGTTGAGTTGGATCTATTTGTGATTGAATCTAGGTTGGTGATTTGTTGACTGTAACATGTGAATCAGATCAGATATGTTAGATATCGAAGATGGTTCTAAGATTGATCTTGTTCTCTTAAACAGTTTGAACTATGTTATCTAGACATGAGATATTGATCCATAAGGATCTAAGGAACACTCACATAGGTCTAGAAGGGTCTGAAACACTCACAGAGGTCCCAGGGGATCCAGAAATGCTCAAAATTTCACCATCTCAAATGATCAATAAAATGGAATCAATGCATATAAATTGTCATTATCTTTCCAACAATGCAAATGATGCGTCAAATGGAGTTCGTATGAAAAAGTTATGGTTGGTCAAATTTTAGGCCAAATAGGTCAAAGTCAAAAAGTCAAAGGGGTAAAAGGACACGTGTCATATCTGTACAATGACATGTGGCACGACTATACAGGTGACATGGCCACAGCCCAAGGTGCCATGTGGATTGATCATGCAGGTGACTGGACAGTTGAGTTGTACCTCCAAGTGGACGATTGGTTCATTGACACGTGGCATTGAAGGGCCAATGAGAGCATGCAGGTGACTGGACAGTTGAGTTGTACCTCCAAGTGGACGATTGGTTCATTGACATGTGGTATTGAAGGGCCAATGAGAGGTTGGCACATGGTAGCCCTTAATTGGCCAATGATGGTTTATGTGTTGTAAAATTTTTAGAGTCAGCTGGGTTCGATCCCATGACCTCCATAACTCTTCAAGGATTAACATACCCGCCACAACCAATACACCACACATTACAACTTAACCATTATATAGCAATTAATATATAAATTTTTATATTAAAGTTTGTTTGGGGGAGGAAAGGGGTCGAGGGATAGCCCCCAGCCCCTGGTTTTAATGTATTACCACACGACCATTTCTTAAGTCCGCGGGGGGGCTAACTATTATGCAACGTATATATATGGTTTTAAAACCATATACTATATGTAGTATATGGATCATTTATTAAACCAACAAATAAACATATAAGCAACAGATATGCTTGGACAAGAATAGAACTCCGAACCTCTGCTATATTAGCAGGAGGTTCTAACCAATGTACCAACAACCCCATATTTAGCGGGATTCCCACCAAAATTAGCATTTAGTTGCAGCAAATTTGGATGGGTAAGTTAGGATTGTGGCCTATATATTAGGCACATATCCCAACATTTACACACATTCCAATGCGAGCACACATCCTAACACACAATTAATGTAGTTTTTACCTCGTAATGTATGTTGAAGTTACAAGGCATTGAGGTAACACCGTAAAGCGTGTCAAGGGGTACCTTGATGGAATTTTAAGTATTTTATATCAATTTTGCATGATTTTTCGCTAGGAATTCAATCGTGCACTCCATTTCTGAAGTTGAGAAATGGATTTTCAGAGTGTCTTCAAAATTGTGTTTTTGTAAGCCTATATTGTAATGTCATTTTGGAATTTTGAGATGATGAAGAACAGTCATGCTATTTAAAGGGACTTTGAAGATGCAGTGATGTATGTCAATTATATGTGTCTTTGATTTCTTTTATTTTCTATTGTATTATCTCATTTATAGTTCAAGTTATTCATCATTTTATGGGTTAATGGATAAGTAAGGCATTCACATGATATTATGCAAATAGTCAAGCGATCTTAATTTATATTCTCGAATCTGGTCGGATGTTTAGTATCTGCATATGAATTAAATGACATCTAAGGATTTTCGGGTTGAATTAGTATCAAAGTTTGTTGATATTTAAGAATCAAGTTGATATCAAAACTCATGTGGTATTTTTAGATCATATATGGAGACCTTACTAAAGAGTAAGGGACTTTGGAAATATACCAAGACTACGATTCCAGATATGACAGACGAACTGGTGAAGTTTGTTGCCGACAAAAATAAGGATCAGGTTGTGGGGGTCATTACAACCTATATATCAAAGAATATTCAATTCCATGACAATGAAATTGATTTCCCTCGTCAAGTATGGAAGAAGTTGAAATCCTTGTTCAACAAAGTCAATGAAAGCCAATTCATGCAATTAGAGAAAGAGTTGATATCTCTCGATCTTCATTCCTTCAAAAAAATTGAGGAATATTTGGCACATGTGAAAGAGATACATTTGAAATTAGGTGAATGTGGAAAGAATTATCAGAAGAAATATGATAAATGCATCGAGCTAGTCCCGATGAATCTGAGAACACCATTCGACGTGTTCGTTTTGAAATTCAGAACCAACTGGAAGGAATGCAAAGAAGATGGTAAGGATTATACCTTTGATTCCTTCTCTAGATTATTGATTAATGATCAACATGTATTTCTTGATGAAGGGAAGATTCATGGAAAACATCAATATCACTTGATCAAGGGAAAGGGAAAGGTGAATAATAAGAAAATAGGATGGTTTGATACCCCTATACAAAGAGCGAAATTCCTCGACCAGAAAATTAAAGGGAGGACTGAAGCACCCCAGAAGAATCAAAAGAAGAAGACACGTTAGTACTATGGAAAGACTTGACATGTGGAAAAAGTTTGTTACAAGAAGAAAGACAACTTAGAGGAGAGGGTCAAGCGACTTGAAGGAGACATTTCAGTTGTTCATCGACCTATTGATAATTTCACCTTCCAAGTTGGAACTTCTCAAGAGTTTCTCTCTCATTCTGTGCAGAATGAATGGTTCGTCAATTATGGATGCACCCATCATATGGATAAGGATGATTTCTTCTTTATATCCTTGGATAAAGTTGTGGAGTGAAAGATCTATGTTGTTGATGATTTTTATCTCGACATTGTTGGTCATGGTGATGTTCCCTATCAACATGGAAATATTGTTGATGTTTATCATGTGCCAAATTTAAGTGAAATTTTGTTGTCAATTTCTCAACGGATATAGACAGGCACTATTACGAAGTTTTGGCCCGATCATTTCTTTGGAAGGGATTCAAAAAGTCGTTAGTTAATTGTCACTAGAGGGTTTCTTGACCCAAAGGATGGTTTATAATGGTTTTGTGACTCAAATCGACCTGATCCTAAACAGACTGCTCTCATTGCTCACATTGATTAACAAAGTCAAATTTGGCATGAACGAATTTGACATCTCAATAATTGAAGTTAGAATTCAACCGCAACACAGAAAATGGTTGATGGCCTACCTAAATTCCTTCCACCAAATGGAGTCTGTAGAGGATGAGTGTTAGGTAAGGATCATCATGAACCTTTTGACTCTGGAAAATCGTGGTGAGCATAGAACCTCTTAGAGTTGGTGCACATTGATCTTTGTTGCATCAATATACTTTCCTTAACTAGTGCAAGGTGTATTTTTACCTTTATTGATGATCTCTCTCGATTCACTTAGGTTTATTTATTGAAAAATAAAAATCATGTCTTTGCAAAGTTCAAAGAATTTCAATCCTTTGTTGAATAGAAATCTGGTTGACCCATAAAGTACTTGAGTTCCTCTATGATTTTATTCTTGAGTGCCTCTAAATATTTCTACATAGGTGCTTTGTTCTACTTCATGTTTTTTCATCTTGGAGCTCAAACCTTTCTCGATCTGCATTTGGTCCTATCCTAGCCCGAAATTGTCATAGTATGGCCTTTGGTTGTTGATGATCTCATCCAATATTTTGGTGTTATTATGTTGTTCGAGATATTTTCTCAGAGTTGTCAAACAGTTGGCTTAGGTGGATGGATAGTTGGTATGGATTGTTGGTTGTCATTCATTTCAACTATTGGAGAGTGATATTGTAGATTGATGTCAACCTTTAGTGATTGATGTCAACCCTTGGAGAAAGTACGGTAGTGAATTCCAGTAGCACAAAGGTTTGGGTAATGGACCCAATTTTTTTTTATGTAAAGATGACAGGTGGTTGTAGCCACCTTCCGGTTGTAGCTGGAGAACATAGGGGGTTGTAGCCTCCTTCTAGTTGTAGCTAGAGAATTGGGGAGTTGGAGCTTCCCTCAGGATGTGTCCTGGGAAACTAGGGGGTTGGAGCCTCCTTCCAGTTGCAGTTGGAAAACAAATGAAGTTGGTGCTTCCAATGAATGTAATCCTTCAATACATATAAGAAAAATCATTCTGTAGTTTTCTCCCGCTTTGGGTTTCCACGTAAAAAATTGGTGTACTATGTATGTGTATGATTGTTCATTTGTTCATTGCTTATTTACTCTGCAGTTATTGGATGATAATTCTACATTGATATAACACTTGGATTATATGGTTAAAAAGGATTAAATTTCTCTATTATTGATTCACCCCCCCTCTCAGTAATCCAGCAATTGGTATCAGAGAAAGGTTCCTTCAGGAAACAGTTTAACCATTGGAAGGAGATCATGGATTATTCTGAGAATGGAGTACCAATGTTTAATGGTCATAATGGTTTTAAGTATGAGGTGTGGAGCAGAAGGACGGAAGTATTTTTACAAGCACAGGGACAATATATTTGGCTATTAGTTGTTACAGGATATGATAGTTCAAAAAGGGCAAAGACTGCAGCCAAGAAGGAATTGAAGAAGAATAAAAAAATAGCAATGGATTTCATCTGGGCAGGATTACCTAAACCAGTAAGAGAAAAGGTTGGTAAATGCTCATCAACCAAATAAATTTGGGATAAGTTACATGACATATATTCTTCACCCATCACGGATTCAGAAAATGCCAAAGAAGATGTAGATACAGAACAAGAAGAAAGATGGTCATCATGTCAAATAGATTCAGAAGAGGAAGAGTATGATCAAGCAGAAGTTGATTACAAAGAAAAATTGATCAGTGCAATTAAATATCTAAGGAAATAAAGAGAATAAAACAAGTCATCCAAGAAAGAATTGATGAAGCAAAAGAAAAGTGTTCAAGGTTCTGAAAAATATCAGTAGGTCATCAAGAATTTAAGAGCTCAACTAGAAGAGGCCAGAAAAATTGAAGAAACTCTAGAATATCAAAAGAAATGTTTAGAAGCCAACATAGCAGCACAAAAGGAAGAAGCAGAAAAGAGAGAAAATATATTGATGGATCATCTCAAGGAAAGAAACAATGAATTAAACCAACTTGAGGAAGAGTTTGGTCAATAAGAGAGAAGACTGGAAAAAGAAATAATTACATTGAAAATCCAACTTGAATAAGAAAAGAGAAGAGAAGAGGTCATGAAGTCTCAGATAATGAAGAAAGAAGAAGAGGTTGAGAATCTTGAAGAAGAAGTTGTCACACTAAGATTCAAAATCGTCAAGCTCAACAAAAATGTTGAAGAGACAGAAACATCCACATCAGTTGTAGAGAATGAAGAGAAACAGTCTACGTTGCTAGAAAAGAAGAATGAAGAAAATAGAAAGAGTTATGCAGAAGTACTCAAAGGAAGGAATCATGGTCAACCAGAATCTAAGAAAACTATTGAAGATACATCTTCAAGAATACCATCCATGTTCAAGCCACAAGGAAGCTTCAATCATGATCATGATCAGTTAAGGAAAAAATTCAGAAGGACTACGCTACAAAAAATCATTCACTCCCAGGTATGAAAAATTATTGTATGGTCATTGTTTTTATTATACGAAATTTGGACATAAGGTTGCAGATTGCAGGGATTATAAAAGAAATGTTCAAGCAAACCGTGCCTATGTAGTTGCATGTAACATTGAGTGTTACAAATGTCATAACTATGGACACATATCCAGTGATTGTAGAAGCATGATTGATACTTCCATGAAAAAGAATATTGATATTAGATATAAGAAAGTATGGATAAGAAAATAGGAAGAACAAGTGAACAAATACAAGGTACCAGAGATCGCAAGATTGGCAATAAAACGAGATGAAGAAAATTCTACAGATAAAAGGAAAGATGTCTGATACAGAAAGGTTTGGAAAATAACTGAAAGAAAGGAAGGACATGTAAATAAGGAATAAGTTCAAGAGATTGTACTTTCAAGCATTGTAGTGAAAGATGAATCCACAGATAGAAAGAAATAAGTCATAGCTAAGAGAGATAATGAATCTACCAATGAAGATGATGATGAATACACATCAGAGTAGGAATTGTTCTGAGCCATCCGGATTAGAGACTCCCAAGTAATATGAATATTAGACAGGGGGAGTCTATGTAATAGTTGTGACAGACCAAAGAACCATCCTTCAAGAAACTTGCAGAGTATGAGAAGACAGATTTAGAGAAATCAGTTAGTAGAAGTACAGTTTGATAGATTAATCAAGACGTCATGATAGTATAGTGATAGATGGGTCAGCATTATGGACAATTACGCAATTAGAGTCTTGGATAGTATGGACAGATATGGATTTGTAAGAACACTTAGCAGGTTTGGATAGATATATGATAGTGGACGACAGAATGGATTCATAGATTGGTTCAGAGAGTGGTTCAAAGAAAAATGAACATTATCATAATGGAAGATAACTACACAGGAAATGGCTTGAACAATGCTAATGGATTCCAAATTGACAGATATTTTTTGGACACATGCAGTGCATACATTAATTCACATTCAAAACAGAGTAATTATCATAAACAACAATGACAAAACTCCCTACGAACTATGGAAAGGAAGCACAGACAACAACCTCTACATCAAGGTAACTCAAGGTGATATTTTATTAATTGAAATTTATGTTGATGATATTGTTTTGGAAGTACTAATAACAGGTTAAGTCAGAAATTTGCAAAGGATATGCAGAATGAATTTGAAATGTCATTACTTGGAGGACTATCCTTCTTTTTGGGTCTTCATATATGTCAAAGAAACCAAGGAATTTTTATTTCTCAAACTAAATATATCAAAGAAATGCTAAAGAGGTTCGGAATGGAAGATTGCAAACTAGTTACCACTCCTATGCAAATCAATTGCAATTTGAGAAAATATGATGATTCAAATTCTACAGACTAGAGGCAATACAAGTCAATGATTGGTAGCTTACTATATGTGACAACATCCAGACTAGATGTAATGCAGGTAGTTGGACAGGTGGCACGATTTCAAGCAGCACCAAAGGAATCACATGTATTAGCAGTGAAGAGGATTTTCAGATATCTCAAAGGAACATAAGAGTTTGGATTATGGTATCCCAAAGGAAAGGATCTATCACTTACTGCCTACATAGATGCAGATTGGGTAGGTTGTATTGATGACCAATGAAACACCAATGGAGCGGCGTTCTACTTGGGTGAGTGTTTAGTATCATGGCTAAGCAAGAAACAATCATCAGTATCTTTATCTATAGTCGAGGCAGAGTATATTGCAACAGCATCATGTTGTACACAGGTTCTTTGGATGAAACAAACTCTGACAGATATACAGGTTGAGTGTGATGAGCCCATTCCAATCTATTGTGACAATACAAGTGCCATCAGTATCTCAAAGAACCCCGTAATGCACTCCAAGACAAAGCACATTCCAATCAAGTATCACTTTCTACAGAAGAAGGTTGCAGAAAAAAACATCAGATTTGAGTATGTGAGCACAAAAGAACAAGTGGCATACATCTTTACAAAACCACTTCCACGGGAAACCTTTGAATATCATCGCCAGAGACTAGGAGTAATTTCTACTCTAAAATGAATATTTTTGAATGCTTATCTTATATGGCTTAGATGTACATGACGAGGCACCATAAATACGACAAAGGGGGAGATATTTATCAGATGTAAGAGGTAAATGATTGGAGAGAGAGAATTGTTGGCACAGGGGCAGACCTAGGGTTCAACGCTACAACAGCGCACCAACAAGCCCCAACTACTAGCCCTTTTGGCAACACCTATGAAGCAAATGCAGTCTCACCTGAAGTAGCTATGGGGGGGTTGCAGGAAAAAGATGTCTACAACCAAGGGGATATCAAGTGGATCCAATACAAAATCAATACAATAGTTATATATCATCTACCAGTTCAGATATACTCCACAGAACTATCTATCAGATCTGACACAGTAATGCAATAATGATCTCCCTCATGGAATAGAACAGAGCATCAATCACACACAACACAAAATATACATGGTTCACCCTCTCTCTAGGACTACGTCCACAGAACTGTGCTTTATAATATATTAAGATGAAGCATACAGTTCTCATATGCACTCTTAGCTATCATATCTTCTTTCTTCTTCTCTCTCTCTCTCTCCTTCCTGCGCACCCAGTTGCAAGGTTGATCTTCACACCCAGCTGAATATCTCACAATCCTAGAAGGTTCTACACTCGTCACTTCTCTCTCACACAATAATCCTCACTCGATCACACAATAACAAAGATGAAAAAAATAGCAACAACAACAACCCATCACAGGTCCTTTAGACCTTTATTTATACATTACAATCACTCACTGACAGCCTTAGGACGAAACCTAGGTGTCAAAACCCTAGATACCAAAACCCTAGGTGTCTAAAACCCTAGGTCAAATTGACCCACGTTTTCAGGGATTTGCCAACCTGTCTTTCCTTCCTTCTTGCACGGTGCTCCAAATCATCCAATAGTAGATTTTTCCTCTTGTTGAGTTGTCCATGATCTGTCTTTCTTATTGATCTGTCATCCTCAATCTCCTCATCCAACGGCTTACTTAATTTTACTTCGCTCTATATTTTATGCTCTTTTGCTCACTTCAACCCAGTAGCAGTCACTGTGTCTTCCGCGCAGTTCAAATTTTGTCTTTTCTACCTTAACCTTTGCTTACTTCCATCACCAAGGGCCAACAGGCCCCCAACAGTCACCTATGACTCATCCCGAGGCACTCTAGATCTGATCTTTCTGTTTTACTTCAACTTCAGACTGCGCAGTGCAGCCTTTGCTTTCTTCTCTATGCATCCTCTCCTTCCTTGTGAAGATAGTCTTTTCTATGTCTGGTACCCAGTTCCAACTGCACCTGGTACCTAGACCCTTAGCCTCATGCTTTTATCGAGAGCTGTGAGGCAGCTGGTTGTCATAATAAAACTGCATCTGACTCCCGTTCACCAAACCTTCCTTCCATTCTCCATTCAAAGTCTTCAACTACACAGCTCCTCCTTCTGTAATGTAGGCAACCTCATATGGCCCAAGTCAATGCATTTTGAACTTCCCAGAATGTTTGATGAACTTATTTTCATATACCAGTACTAGATCGCCTTGTTTAAATGTCTTCTTCTTGATGTGTCTGTCGTGGTAGGCTTGCTTTCTTTCCTTCTACACCTGCTGATGGAATCCTGCAATAAATATGTGTTCTTCTAGTTCGACCAACTGTGCAAGACTTTCTCAAACAACGCTAGAGTCTTCCATATCTATAAAGGAAACAATTCTTAAGCTTGGTACCAAATATTCCATTGGGACAATGACTCCAAGACCATACACCAATTTAAAGGGGGACTGTATTGTTAGTTTCTTGCAAGTGGTTCTATAGGCCCATAATATTGCTGGTACTCTTAAAGCCCAGTCATCTCTATTAACACTGCAAATCTTCATTAGCGTTGTCTCTAAGATTGTGTTGAATGCTTCAACTGTCCCATTTGCTTGTGGATGGTAAGGTGTGCTCTTCTGATGATGAACTTCAAATTCCTCAGTCAAGGCTTCAATTGTCTTATTGATGAAATGTGTTCCTTGATCACTCATAAGGATCTTTGGGCATCCAAACCTAGTTATGATGTCATCAAATAGGAAGCACGCAGCTGTAGTTGCACTACATTCCTTAACTTCTCTTACTTCAGCCCATCTGGTCAAGTACTATGTCGTAGTGATTATGTACCTTGCTACTTTGCACTTCCCTAGTGGTTTTATAGGTCCCACGAAGTCAATGGCCCATTTATCAAATGCTTGTAGGGTCATTTGTGGTGTTAACAACATTTCATCTCTTCTGGACAGCTTCCCAACTCTTTGGCATACATCACAGGCTCTGTAATATTCTTTAGCATCTCTGTGTAAGGTAGGCCACCAAAGGCCAGCTCTAAGAACCTTCTGTGTAGTGGCTTTCCCTACGTAGTGTCCTTCTGTGATACCTTCATGAGCTTCTGTGAGGATCAATGGTCGCTCTGCCTCCATAACATGCCTTCTCAATATCTCATCAGGTCTCATTTTGTATAGTTGTCCAGCTATAAGTGAAAAGTCTACAACATGCACTACTAGTTGTTTCTTCTGGGTGATTGTATACTCACTAGGTTCCATTCTTGTTGACAAGAACTAGATTATTTCTGCGAAGTGATCATCAATCTTTCTAATGGATAGAAACTATGCATCCGATAGTGTATCCTCCAAACTAGTAGGTTCTTCTTCATGTTCCAACCTCGACAAGTGGTCAGGACCTTTGTTCATTCTCCTTGGCTTAACTACGATATCAAAATCATATTCTTGAAATAGCAGAATCCATATGCATATTCTCCCCCCCAACATTGGCTTGTTGACTAGGTATTTCAGCGTAGAGTGATCGGTAAACATTTTAAAGTGTTCTCCCAACAAGTAGTGGCAGAACTTCTGCGACGCATACACCATGGCTAATCCTTCTCTCTCAGTAGTGGTGTAATTAATCTCATCTATTGATAGCTTCCTGCTAGCAAAGGCTAACAGGTGGTCAATGTCTCTTGTTCTTGGTTGTGCTAACATAGCTCCTAGTGCAATAGAATATGCATCAAAATGCACGTGAAACTCCTTACTCCAAATTGGGAAAACCAGAATAGGCGCAGTAACCATTTTCTGTCTCAGTGTGTCGAAGATCTGTTGGCATTCTTCTGTCCAGTGAAATTGACAATCCTTCTTCAAAAGCTTATCCATGGGTGTTGTAATATGGGCATAGCCTTTAATGAACTTCCTGTAATATCCTGTGTGTCCCAGCACAGTGCGCAGTTGTTTAACTGAAGTAGGAGGGGGTGGATCAACTATGATAGAAATTTTAGATGGGTCTACCAGCAATCCCTGCTTGCATACAATATGACCTAACATCACTCGAAATGGTGAGAAGAATATGCACTGCTTTAGATTCAAGGAAATTTGACACTGTCTACATTTGTCCAACATTATCCTTAGACATTTCAATATGATTTTTCAATAAACTAAAAACAGTCCAATCATCAAAATATGCTTCTATAAATTTATGTAGGAACTCTTTGAATGCTTCGACTACCACCCTGGAAAAGATGGTTAGGGCATTATTCAATCCAAACAGCATCACTGTATATTGGTAGGATCCCCATTATGTTGCAAATGTGGTCTTATGGTGATCTTCCTTGGAAATCTGGATCTGATGGTATCCTGAAAATCCATATGTAAAATAATATACTTCCTAACCTCCTACATTATCTAACACTTCGTCAGTGAATGGCGTAGGGAATGGGTCATGCAAACAGGCATTGTTCAGCTTCCTGAGATCTACGCAAATCCTGATCTTTCCTGTCTTCTTGTCTTGTACCACCATAGGGCTTATCCATTCTAATTTGTCCACAGGTTCTATGATCCCTGCTTCCAGCATTCTGTCGATCTCAATCTTCACTTTCTCTTTATATTTAGGGTTCAACCTGTAGGGTATTTTCTTGACTGGTCTTGCATATGGTTTCAAAGGGATCCTCATTTCTCCCATAGGCCCTTTAATGCCCTTCATATCAGTGAACTTGGTCGGAAACAAGTCTTGATATTCATGCAGTAACTCAGTTATCTTGTCAATAGTGGCAACATCCCAATAATCTCCAACATTTGCAAGCTTCAGTGTTTTCTCTGTTCCAATATTGACTTTCTTGATCTTGATCAGTTGTCCAATAAATGGGATCTCAAATCCTAGTCCTTCCACATCTCTCTAGACTTATGTTTCTATTATGTTCACCTTCCTAGGATCATCATCTTCATCAGCGTTGATGTTGTAATAGCCTTGCAGTTTCTGGAGAGGCGCAGTCCATTCATCCTCTTCTTTCTCCAAAGGGAGGCTAGGTGCCTCCTCAAATACTTTTTGTCTTACAGTCTATAATGCTTGATCTACTGTAGGATATTGGCTTTCGAATAAAAAGGTGGTGACAAAGTTCTGAGTCATACCTTCCCACTCTGCAGTGATGAGGTGTGGCTCTGCTTGAAGGTACCAGTTGATAAGGATAGTGTCTAGCTTGTTTATGAATTTGTACACCCACTAATCTTGAGGAATGGCTCTCCAGGATTCCTCACAACTTTTCATCTAGTCCTTTGGGCAGCTTCGACCTGTGTACCTAACTTCACAACCTTCTACTTCCATTGAGAACCATGCGGTCATGAGGGTATGACACTGTACCCAGTCTGTAATGTTGTCTTTATGCGTCCCCCACCATCTTGTTGGTGTGGCTTTCAAGGCCTCATCCATTACCAACAAGCATTGTTGCATTGGTATACTTTCTTCAAAGTCCAATAAGAAGGTTTCTAACAGATTCAAACCATCAAAAGTGGGTAAGTTACTTATTGTTGTGTTGATCCAGCGTACTTCCATGGTTAATATAGCACATCTCCTTGTAGATACTTCATACATTTTGTTCTTCCAGTTCTCCAATGCTTCTTCTGAAGCTGATGAACATGCGTTGTCACTTCATCAACTTAAGTTTCCATCTGTCGTAGGATTAATGTAATCCTGTTGTCTGGCTGTTAATGTGTATGTGTTTTCCAATCCATATGCATCGTCTTCTTCTCTGATGGGCTCAGTGTATCGCGGACCTTCATCAGGATCTAACGGTGAGATGACCCTAAGTCCATCTCCTTCAAACGTCATTCGTCTTTATTTAAATCGACCACAGTGGAATTATTGAAACCCAAATCAATTCCTAACAGCATAGGATAAGGACATCTATCATCAACTATCTCAATTACCTCAAAGTATGCAAACGTCCTTACTTCATCGATGTCCACAGGGACATGTTCCAATCTGCCAAAGAGGCTCACTGCCTGTTGATTAGCTATCCTAAGCCTGATAGGTGAATAGATCAACTTAGTTTTTCCCATCAGTGCCTAGGTTTTCTTTGTCCTGACATTGACCTTTGACCCTAAGTCGAGGACCACATAGTCTATATCATATTCTCCAATCTGAGCATTCAGGTGTAGTTCATTGTTTTTCCTTCTCTTATTGGATTGTTTATGTACTGCTTTATTTAGTAAAGGATCTACCCTTCCTATATCATACTGTCTGACCAAATTTTCAATTCTTGTATATCTTTCTCGTCTTTAATCAGCTCTATAAATGTATACAAGAAACTAACAATTTTCTTGCCTCTTTTCCATCTCTGGGCGAAGAAGACTGATCAAATGCTAGAGTCATTCCACATTCTCTAACTTCTAGTCATGTCTTTGATGAAGAACCTTGGTCTCCCCTAAATTCTCTTCTTTCCTCCTCGAACATTTGTTTTTCTTTCTTTGCATCAAAATTTTGTGTCTTCTCTGCAACTTTCCTAATTCTTGATTCTTCTGTAGTCTTTCCTTGGTTCATTATGTCTTCTCCTATAACTGCACCTCCTCAAGTGATAACAACGACTTTAGGGTCTTCTCCACGAGGTTCAGCTTTGATCAATTGTATCTGGGGGTTCTTTTGAGGTCCTCGTTTCTCTTGAAGTTTAGCCAGCAATGTTGGACATTCCTCGATGACATGCTTGAAAGAGTTGCAATAGCTGCAAGTGGTACAAGGGTTTTGATAGTTCCTTTCCAAGTGTCCAGGATGTGCACAGTTATAACATATTATCTATCCTCGACCTCAACCCATACCTCCTCCTCTTCCTCAGAATCCACCACGAGGGTTGAAGTTTCCTCTCCCAGGGGAGTTATACTACGTAGTGTTTCCTTCTTGTTGTACTTTGCCTTGAATCTTTTATATATCCCTTGAACTTTCATGCATGAGCTCATAAGCCCTACAATCCCTATCATCATTTCCTATGGACTTACAGAACGTGCAATACAAATTTTTGGATGTCTGAACATATTTTTGCATGTAGTATCACTCACTAGGGCGATGTTTGTTTCTACATACCTCACACCAGGGTAGGGTAACTTATTTCAAGGGGCTCGGGGCTCCAGAGGCCAAGTATTCATGGAATAGGGGACAGTGTTCCTTGTCATGGCCTTCTGGCCTGCATATGACACACCATATGTCTTCTCTTTTATCTTTTCCCTTGTCTTTCTTCATATCTTCGACCTATAGAGAAAAACTAGTTAGCTTACTCAAGATTTGACTCATACCTAAGCTAGATTCTCCCATAGGGGTGGATTCTAGCTTCATAGCGATCTCCAATGCCTCAGCCTACAAAGCGATCTTCTAGTGCATCAGAGGAACCCTGATGTGTGGTAAGAGGGAAGCAATGAACCATTCCTTGTTCTACTCATCTGGTATTTGAAAATGCAGATGGCATGTCAAGGTCTTGAATCTCTTATCGAACTCCCATACCGGTTTAGCTATTCTCTGCTTGATTTCTTTCAGTTTTGTAATGCACTGCAATTCTGACTTAGGTTTCTTGAATTCAAAAATTAGCGAAGTCTTAATGGCATTCAACGGTTTAGGCATAGCTCCTTGGAGAAATTTCATATACCATCTCAGTGCACGATCTCTTGGGGTAGTACTGAACTGATCTCGTTTGACAGCTTCATCGGTGATATTCTTAATGCTCCACACAGCTTCTCAGAGAAACCAGTGTTGTTTAGGGTCTTCAAATCCATCTCCTCTAAAGGTGGGTAACCTCATCTCATATGCCATAGATCTCCCTAGGTTTCTGGACTGAGTATGTGGTGAACTATTAGTGACAGTGCTCTGAGCGCTCTGGTGACTCTGATTACTCTGATTGCTTAATGTTGTTGAAAAAATAATAGGATTACTAGTACTTACTTCGACAATCAGCACAGTTCCTGAAGCTTCTGGTTCTCCTTGGCGAGGTTATAAAAATTTCTCTTCCTTTGAATCCTCCTCGTCTGTCAGATTTGCCTCTTCTCCACTGTAGAAACCCTCTTTCCCATAGTTTTTCTTAAACAAGTTCATGAGAGGAACTTCTCTGAACACTCTCCCACTACGTGTATGTCCAGCCTCTGTGTCGCTATCGATGTCTGAATTCTTGAACATTAACATTTTCAGATCCATCTAGCTACTGTATCTTCAAGATGTTCTTCTCATGCAATAGCATCTTCACCCTTATCTTCAGAAAATGAAAAAAAATTCCTCTGGGTCCCTTGAAGAAATATCTCTCGGCTTGGCTCTATGACTCTACTATGTCAACAACAAACTCGGTGATATACCCTCCAATGGTACTATCAAACCAGTGATCTACTACTCTTGACACGGCGTTATCAACTCTCTTGACCTTCTTGATCAGCGTCGATGTCCAAACCACAGGTGGCCTAGATCTGATCTCAAATTGGGTATCTGCTAACCTAGCTAGCCACTCATATAACTCCTGATGGATTCCTCCAAAGAAAATTTTGTGTATATCAGTTAAGATATATCTCTCCAACCAATCCTCTGTACTAATATTAGGGTTCTTTTTCTGGGCTTCAGCGAAGTCCTTTTCTTGGTATTCTATCCACTTCTGAATCTCTGTCTTCAATGGAAACCACCTTGACATTCCCTCAAGAAGATTTTGGTACTGGAAACAGAACCATTTGTTGACACAAGGGCAGACCCAGGGTTCAACACTACAACAACACACCAACAAGCCCTAACTATTGGCCCTTTCAGCAACACCTGCGAAGAAGATGCAGTCTCACCTGAAGTAGCTATGGGGGGGTTGCAGGACATAGATGTCTACAACCAAGGGGATATCAAGTGGATCCAATAAAAAATCAATACAACAGTTATATATCATCTACCAGTTCAGATCTACTCCGCAGAACTATCTATCAGATCTAACACAGTAATGCAATAATGATATATCTCATGGCACAGAACAGAGCATCAATCACACACAACACAAAATATACGTGGTTCACCCTCTCTCTAGGGATACATCCACAAAATTGTGCTTTATAATATATTAATATGAAGCATACAGTTCTCGTTTGCCCTCTTAGCTAGCATATCTTCTTTCTTCTTCTCTCTCTCTCTCCCCTTCCTGTGCACCCAGCTGGAGGGTTGATCTTTGCACCTAGCTGAAGATCTTACAATCCCAGAAGGCTCTACACTCAACACTTCTCTCTCACACAATAATCCTCACTCGATCACACAATAACAAAGATGACAACAATAGAAACAACAACCCATCCCAGGTCCTTTAGACCTCTATTTATACATCACAATCACTCACTAATAGCCTTAGGCCGAAACCTAGGTGTCAAAACGCTAGATACAAAAACCCTAGGTGTCTAAAACCCTAGTTCAACTTGACCCACATTTTTAGGGCTTCGCTAGCTTGTCTTTCCTTACTTCACGCGCGGTGCTCCAAAGAATCCAACGATGTATTTTTCCTCTTGTTGAGTTGTCCACGATCCATCTTTCTTGCTGATCTGTCCTCCTCAATCTCCTTGTCCAACGGCTTGCTTCCTTTTACTTCACTCTTTCTTTTCTACTCTTTTGCTCACTTCGACCCAGTAACAGTCATTGTGTCTTCCGCACAATTCACATTTAGTCTTTCCTGCCTTAACCTTCGCTTACTTCCATCACCAAGGGCCAACAAGCATAGAGGCATGTTTCCAAGGGGAGTGATTGTCACAAGGGAAGAATGAGCGATATGACTTCAGAGTGATACCCTCTATCAAAGGGGGAGATATTATTCATATGAAGGGAAAGAGAGTAATTAGTGGATTATAAACACAAAGAAAAATCAAAGGCACGTAGACAAGGGGAGCATCTCCAAGGAGAGTTTAGTTAGGGGGATCATCCCCAAAGGGAGATACCCTTTTCCATTGATGTCAAAGGGGGAGAGATAGAAACATTGATAAAGAGTATAAGCATGAATGTTATCATGACTAAGTGTTGCCATCAATGCCAAAGAGGGAGATTGTCACACAGTTGGCTTAGGTGTATGGATAGTTGGTATGGATTGTCGGTTTTCACTGATGTCAACTATTGGAGAGTGATAGTGTAAATTGATTTCAACCCTTAGTGATTGATGTCAACCCTTGGAGAAAGTACGATAGTGAATTCCAGTAGCACAAAGGTTTGGGTAATGGACCCAAGTTTGTTTGATGTAAATATAACTCATTATTTTCTTTTCATGGTTGATAATAAGTACAAATGGATGAACTCCAAAGTGGTCCCCTTATGGTGAAATCCCTCACGGGAAGACGTTTTGCGGATTGAGTTATCTTAGATGTATGGTTAGAGAACCCATGATTATTTTTGGAATAATGAGATGAAGGTCAGTGAATTTTTTAGTGAAACTATACTAGATGGATAGTGCTTTTCATGCCATTTTTTGTGGTATGTGGAATGTCACATAACTCCTCATGGTTAGAGAGTTATGGCCATGAGAATTTGGAGAACCCAGGTTTAGGTAATGGACCCAAGTTTGTTTAATGGATAATGGTATGAGTTTTGATATATTTTTAGGTAATACTATTCTATATGGATAGTACATGTCATTCCATTTTTGGTGGTATGTGGAACATCACATAACTCCTCATGGTTTGAGAGTTGTGGCCTTATGAAGTTGGAGGACCCTCATATGTCATCTAGAAGCCCCAAAAGGTCAAAGTGGTTTAAGAGATTTTAAAAGGTAAATAATAAAGTGAAGTGATGAGTGTATTATAATTCAAAGTGAATAAAAAATAAATTATTTCAATAATAAATTTAATGGAGAAATTAGAAGTGGATTAACCCTAAAATAAGGAAAGTTGGCAAAGTGACCTAGAAGATGTTTTTAAGGAAGCTAGTTGGAGAGTATATATAAGAGGAAAGGCTCTCTAATTTTACATCATGCTTGAGAATATTGAATATATATAGGTTTCTAAGGTAACCAAATGATATCTGAGCCAAATTTCTGAGGAAAGGTGAAGAAAAGAATGTTGGAATTCAAGGAAGGATAAATTCCTTTGATGATGCTTTCTAAGGTATGTTATTGACAGGTCATCCCACCATTTTCACAATAAAAATGTTTATAGAATGATTCAGACCATGAAATTGCTATGAAATTGAGGAAACATATCCAAGTATTTGTGGTAAAAAAATCAGCTTGTGGGTCATTTGATTTTTGGAGTTACACTCTGTGGACAATAGGGTTTGTGGCTAGTCCTGAAACTAGTCTAAAATAGGTGTTTCGGGTAAAAATGTCATAACTTATTCATAAAAGATCCAAATTGAGTAAGACCAAATCTGTTGGTTATGGTACAGTCTTTATTATGTTGTGTAATAGTTTCTGATCGATTCAATAAATATTCCATGCGGGGCACGCTCTACAAGGTCTCTCTCTATAATAAGTCAGAATTCAGCAAGGTGTGCCATTTTTGCTATAAATATTTTTATAAGAGGTTCCAAGTAGTGACACCTATATGAAATGCATAAAACAAACTAAAGAAAATTGTTTATCAGTTTCAGATCTTTATTCATTACAGGTACAAAGTTATGATTATTTCAAGTTAGGGTTGTTGACTAATCCAAAACTAGTCATGTGAGACTAAAGAAAAGTTTTATGAAAATGCTAGTCTCTTGTTGTTTAAAGTTAAGGAAGGTTTGCAAGTATGTGATCATATACACCAGGTCTATTATAGAGTTACAAATCATATTTGGATGATGAAATTAATGAGGGCATTTGGTTGAGGTACATGTCGGGTACATGGTTGAGACAAGTAGTTGATGAGTTGGCACATACATGAGGTGTATAGTTGATGATGTTGGTACATATTGATGAGTCATAGTTGATGAGTAGTTTATACACGATTGGTACATACTTGGTACATGGTTGGAGGCACTTTTTAGTAGTATTGTTGACACATGGTTTATGGATGATGTCGCATACTTGTATTATTAGAAGCACATATTGATCTTCGTGATGATTATGAGTTGTTGTGTTATACTTGGTTGATGTACATATTTGAGAGTTGTCTTGGTGATTGATCTTGGTGAGTAGATCTGATTTGGTTGATAAAATTGATGAGACAAGTTGTTGTGATAGGTTATTTGGACAAGTTGTTGTGGCAGTTTGTTGTGACAGGTTATTTATATAGGTTTGGTGCATGGTTGATGCACTTGTTTATGGTACAAGTTGATTACAGGTTGCTTGGTACAGTTTGGTGCATGGTTGATGCACTTGTTTATGGTACAGGTTTATTACAGGTTGATGTACAGGTTTATGCATGGTTGATGCATGGCTCAGGTTATTGGTACATGTTGTTTGGTACAAGCTGATTAGTACAGGTTTACAACAGTATATCTCACAGTCATAGTGTGGCAATCGTTCCATCATTCTACTTATACATTAGGGTGGTTGGATGGGGAAAGGATAGGTGGTTGTAGCCGGAGAACATAGGGAGTTGTAGCCTCCTTCTTGTTGTAGCCAGAGAATTGGGGAGTTGGAGCTTCCCTCAGGTTGTAGCCTGAGAAACTAGAGGGTTGGAGCCTCGTTCTAGTTGCAACTGGAAAACAAAGGAAGTCGTTGCTTCCAATGAATGTAATTCTTCAAGACATATAAGAAAAAGTATTCTGTCGTTTTCTCCCGCTTTGGGTTTCCACGTAAAAAACTAGTGTACTATGTATGTGTATGATTGTTCATTTTTTCATTGCTTATTTACTCTGCAGTTATTGGATGATAATGATACATTGATATAACACTTGGATTATATGATTAAAAAGGATTAAATTGCTCTATTACTGATTCACCCCCCCTCTCAGTAATCCAACAATAGTGACTATTTATGCTTCCAATCTTTCAATCATCTTCTTATTTTCTTTTAACTGACTTCTGAGTTTTTCTTCAATCCTTCTTTCTTCTTCTACTTGGATCTTTAACTTCATGATTATCTTCACGACTTCTTCTGAGTCAGAATTTTGAGATCCTTCTTTCTTCTTTAACTTTTCCTTGAGTGACTTGATTTTCTTTCTTTCTTTCCCTAGTTCTTCTAAGGCACTGATTAATTCTTCTATGAGATTGACTTCACCTTCTTCTTCAGAATATTTGGAATCTTCTTCATCATCTTCTACTTCCATGAAGAGTAGTCTTTATGAATCATTGTCACTATCATCATCCTCATGTGATGAAGAGTTGTCCTCCTTTGAGTAGAAACTTTTCTTGAAGATTTTATTTTTGTTCCTTCTCTTGTCTCCCTTTTGATTTTCTTTTTTATTCTTAGGATATTATTCTTCATCACTACCTTTATTCTTAGCATAAGAACATTTAGAACCAAAATGACCAATACCATCACAATTAAAACATTTCAATGGAAGCATACCTTTGTACTTGTTGATTTCTTTTTTTAACTTCCTTACGAAGTTTTCCACTTCTTCATCTTCCTTTGAATCATCACTACAGCTACAATATGGTTTTGACTTTTTCTTTCTATGCTTCTTCGTCTTCTTGGATGCTTTGAACGTTGTTTCCTTTGTGATTGGGTTATCTTGTTCTATCCTTATTTCATAAGTTGTGAATATTCCATGTAGCTCGTGCATGCTCAAACTGTCAAGATATGTTCTTTCTTCCATGGTTGATATCTTAGGATCAAGTCTTATAGGAAGAGATATTATAACCTTTTGAATGACCACTGACTCATCAAATTCTTCTCCCAGTACTCTAATATTGTTTATTGTTTCATCAACTCGTATAAATTAGGCTACAATTTCTTCATCTTCTTTCATCTTTGGTTTCTCAAACTTGTCTCTAAGGGTTTGAAGCTTAGTTCCCTTGACTTTGGTATCTTCTTCATAAACATTTTGAAGTTTATCCCAAAGATCCTTTGCAGTCCTGCAATGCATAACTTTAAAAAATACTAAATCATCCAAACTGCTCATAATGGTCCCTTTTGGATGAACCATAACAGTCTAGATGATTTATGTTATGGTCATGATATAACTTTGAGATTTTTGGATGATGTATGTTATCGTTATGATAGCAGTCATATCATAACTAGATACAAGAATATACCTCTATAAACCATGTATCCAATGTGTTCCTCAATCACATGCCAAACCAAACATACCTCAAGCATGTATCATACCATAACCAAATACA
The DNA here is from genome assembly GCA_009831015.1 of Picea engelmannii. NCBI lineage: Eukaryota > Viridiplantae > Streptophyta > Pinopsida > Pinales > Pinaceae > Picea > Picea engelmannii. Next base: position 685,819 of record ML784088.1, on the reverse strand, counting down.
ACAAGCACATAAGCATACCAATACCTCTATAGCTGACCTGATACATAGTAGATCTGACCTGTAGACTTACTGATGACTTCACAGACCTGGTACTACTAGTTTTACCCAATATTTCATGAGATTTTCACATATCTGTGAATTTCTCTTCTACTACCCACATATATCTGTGTTTGTCTTCACTATAGTCTGCGTACATATGTGCTCTTCTTACCTGTAACCCTCGGATACCTAAGAAACTAGGGTTACTCACATTCACTGCAACTTTGAGACTGCCACCTTCGACCTTCCTTCGCAACTTCAGACTTTCTACCTCAAACACAACCTCAGATTCACCAATAGAACTTCTTCACAAGATAGATAATCAATAGAGATATGTGTGAATTGTACTTATGAAAGACTCCTTGAGGGGTATTTATACTTTTATTAGGTAACCTCTTTCCTTAAACTTAGGGTCTTCTTAACTTCCTTGTTACAACCACTTTACCCTTTCATTAAAGACTTGTAACCAACTAGGGGATTCTTGACCATTCTTCGAGGCTTCTAACTACAAAAGGTCATAACTCCTCAACTACGAGGAACTATGCATGCGGTGTACCACCTATCACCGGATGCTCGAATACTGGATACATTTTATAAAGCACCTTTTATAATTGTATATGGATCCATACCATATGAGGATACCAGATACTTTCGTAAAGGGTTATATCTAGATCTGGGTTGAGTTAAAAGGTTACATTTTCCATGTCCTAGATATTCCTACACGCTTAACATTGTGGATACACCTGCATTCAATTAATGACTAAGTGCAGTGTTTCCTCTGGTTACTCAATTAAATGAAAAGCATCGAATTTTTTTTAAATTTGGACACTAATCCACCATGCATGAAATAAATCAAAATTATTGTTTTTCATTTCAAAATCTTTAAAATTCATTCATATCCACGATAAAAAGGTTTGGTATGCACTGTTGAACTCTAGCCATTAGATTATCCTTACATTTGAATACTTTGCTCGAACTTTGTTAACTTTGGAAACAAGCTTGAATTCATTTTAGAGGTTATTTTCTTTGGTAAGAATTTTGATAGATTCTTTTATTGTTGGTTAATGTATTTAAAACTTGTTAAGGGTTTGGAGGAATTTCCTTTTTAATTTAATTCTTTTGCAACAAAGATGCCAAGGAAAGGAAGGGGAAAATAGGGAAAACCTATTGAGACCAAGTGAAGAGATAAGTGTTGGAACCTCAGGTTTTGATGGTTCATCACACTTCTCTTGGAGTCAGTCAATCAAGAGGTCAACTAACCATTAGAAACAGTCAGTCGAGCGATCGATCAAAAGTCAACATAAGTCAATCGAATAGTCGATTAGCATGTGAATCAAATAGTTGACTAGCAATCAAATAAATTCAATCGATCAATTGACTATTAGTTGGACACATGGATGTTCATGTCGAGCTAAGTTGACTGGTCAACTAGTCAGTGCAAACTTCTTGGGATCCACTCCAACCATCGATGGTTATATGTGAAAAAGATATTCCATCTTTAAATAAAGTGGATTAGATATTGAGACTATAAATAAAGGACCTAATGGATCATTATCATATGTAATGTAATCCAAGTCAATATGTCCAATATTCATTGTGTTGTTCTACCCACAATGTGATGTACTTAAGTGATATAACGGTGTCTTTAGACACCGTTGATCTTCTATGAAGTTATTTCTCTTTGATTATTCTGCAAATTCTTCTATTTTTTCCACACAGGGTTAAACCCAATCCCCAACATGGTATCAAAATCATTGGTTTATACCTCGCTTGTTGTCTGCAAATTATGTTGAGTCGGATCTATTTGTGATTGAATCTAGGCTGGTGATTTGTTGATTGTAACCTATGGATCAGATCAGATATGTTAGATATTGAATATGGTTCGAATATTGATCTTTTTGTTTTAAATGGTTTTAACTATGTTATCTAGACAAGATATATTGATCCAGGCAGATCTAAGGAATGCTCACAGAGGTCTAGAAGGGTCTGAAGCACTCACAAAGGTCCCAGGGGATCCACAAATGCTCAAAATGTATCCATCTCAAATGATCAATAAAATAGAATCAATGTGTAGAGCTCGTCGTTAGCTTTCCAACGGTGCAAACGGTGTGTCAAATGGAGTTCGTATGAAAACTTTATGGTTGGTCAAAGTTCAGGCCAAAAAGGTCAAAGTCAAAAAGTCAAAGGGGTAAAAGGACATTGATGTGGCCACATCCCAAGGTGCCATGTGGATTGATCGTTCTATGACTCTGATCAAGAAATGGAATGGAATAAATCCCTTTCTTTTCCACCTCCACATATTTGGATCTATTGCCTGGGATCATAGTCCAGATGATTGCAGGAAGAAGTTGGATGAAAAGATTCATGATTGTATCATAATAGGCTACTCCAAAGAGTCTAAATCCTATTGACTATTTGACCCTGTCAAATGACATATCATTATTAGAAGAAATGTGTTTTTTGATGAGAAGTATTCAAGAATTAAGTTTTTGCATGCTTCCTCTAGCTTACTATATGATGGTCCCTTTGATGTTCTTTCTGACAATGGTTCTCCTATTCCATTTTACAGTACTTCGACTAGACGGTCAAACTTTGTTCTTGTTTCAACTGGTTCGTCAAACTTTAATCCCAAGTCGACTAATCAGCCGATTTTAGTTTCGATTGGTCCTCCATCTCCTTCGATTGAAACTGTTCCTTCTTCCGATCAACCCTCCATAATGGATATTAGTTCACTTCCTTCTTACCTACCCATATGAGTTGTTAATATTATTGAAGTTGTTGATCCTGATGTTGATTATATTTCTTCAGGATGACAAACTCGCAGTCAGAAGAAACATTTCAGTGTTTCCTTGATGACTTGTGTTCTTGAAACTTGTCATCATGTTACATACTTAGATGCACATGGTCAACTTGAATGGGAACAAGCTATGCATACTGATATGGATTCTCTTCTAAAGAATCATACTTTGGATTTAATTCCTCGACCTTAAGGGAAGAACATTGTGAAATGTTGATGGGTCTACAAGACCAAATTTACCTTTGAAGGTGTTGTTGAGAGTCATAAAGCTCGCTTGGTCATGAAATTATTTTCTCAACAAGAAGAAATCAACTGCACTGAGACATTTTCCTTGTTGCAAAGATGAATTATGTTCGATTGATTATTTCCCTTGTTACTTGTTTTGGATGGAAGATCCACCAGATGGATGTGAAAAGTACCTTCCTTCATGGTGAATTATCTGAGGAAATGTTCATGGAACAGCCACCTGGTTTTGTGACAGATTCTAATCTTTTTTTTCAACTTCAAAAGTCTCTTTATGGTTTGAAGCAAGCTCCCATAATTTGGTATGCTAAGATTGATTGTTTCTTTCTCCATATTGGTTTCAAATGTTGTGAATCTTATCACAGTTTATATGTACTCCATACTCATGGAAATGCCTTGATTATTGTTGTATATGTTGATGACCTTGTCATAATTGGAAATACAATTGATCTCATTCTTATATTGAAGAAACAACTTGTTGAATCCTTCGATATGATAGATCTTGGTATTCTACACTATTTTTTGGGTCTTCAAGTATTACCTCTGACTGGTGGTTTATTCATTTCTCAATTTAAATATGTAATGGATATCTTGACATGTATTAATATGGAATATTGTAGTCCATGTGCAACTCCTTTTAAGTCTGGAGTTAATCTGAGTAAAACATGTCAGTCTCCTCCATTCGATGATACTCTATTTTGACAATTGGACGGTAGTTTTATCTATCTTACTCACAATTGACCTGACATCTCTTTTTTTATTAGTCTGGTTTCTCGGCTTATGCAGGATCCCAAAGAAATCCATTGGAAAGATGTCAAAATGATAGTTCATTATATTAAGGATACCTCTCACCTTGGTATCAAATATTTTTTAAGTTCATATTCGTTAGTCGACTTCACCGACTCCTGGGATTTGCTCCAACTATCGATGGTTAAATGTGGACAAGATATTCCAGATTTCAAGGAAGTGTTTATATCTCGAGACTATAAATAAAGGACTCAATGGGTCATTATAATATTTAATGTAATACATTTAAATATGTCCAATATGCATTGTGATGTTTTGATCATAATGTGTTGTGCTTAAGTGTTGTAATGGTGTCTTTAGATGCCATCCATATTCTATAAATTTGTTTCTCTTTGATTATTCTGCATACTCTATTATTTGTTCCACACAAGGTTACACCCAATCCCGAACAAGAATCAGATGAGAATTGAAGAACCTAGGGGTAGATAATATAGTGAATAACAAAACCCAGATGCAGTTTTTTATTCAGATACAACCCACAAGAGAGGGTTAAAGAATTGTCTATACTTGGATGAAATTTATGAATTTTTGGAAGATGGAAATTTTGAAGATGAATATGAATCAAGTGATTATTATTTCAAAGACATCCAAATATCAGGCTTCCATAAGGTAGCTTCCAAACCAGTTATTCTTCCATATTACGACATGGTACATTGGATAATTTCTCATATCAACATTCAAACATGCAAAATAGTCAATCATACATAGAAACTGGTGGGATCGTTTAGACAAGATGATATTTCTAAGATGTATAAGATAGAAACTCTAGAAATCTACTTAGGTAAACAATTTTTACATAATTTTTAGGAAAATAAGTTAAAATCAAAGAAAAGGGAAATGGTTGAATTGATTAAAAACTAGTGTTATGGCCTAAATTCCATCAAGATAAGACTAAACAAATTGTGTCCGTTTAAAATTTTCAAAAGGCCACATATGATTTTCATTACTCTGATATGTAGAATTTGTGGTGAGAAAAACCCACAGTTTTTCAAATTGGAATGGGTTCCCCTGTTATATCAAAGTGTTAAAGATGGGAAAATATTTAACTGGGAACAAATCTTGTCTGCTAATATCCTCCAAGTAGTTAAGAAATCATTATAATCTCCTCCAGAGTTTGGTGTTGGCTTCTTCATGTCAGCCTACCTAGTAGATGTTGTATGTGCCACTAGTCCTTTTCCACTAATGAAATGGAGTTTGTCACCAAATGAAAAACCAATCCATATTTACTGCTCAATGTTATGGAACAAGAAATGTAAGAATCATTTCTATGATATATGTGAATATTTCATGGCCCCTTTACATATTTTTTTTAATGAACCGGCTCCAAGGATTTGTAAGGAGACAAAGAATGTTCTTGAGATTATAGGAGATTGGTATATTCATGAATAATTCTACTACTTCAGAATATATGGATGTGGTGTGGGACCGCATTTGTTGTCCAGATTCATACCTAACAAGTTAGCACTCAGGGAGATTGCATATCAAACAATTGTCACTAGGATTACCAAACAGTTAAGTCAAAATTGAAAGAAGTTTTGGCCTACTTTTCCTACGAAATAAGGAATATATTCTTTATTAGACCAAAATCATGCTCAAGTAGAGGCTAGTATGATAGAAGATGTCTAGCTATATAGCATCATCTTTTACAGGCATGATCCCAAGGATATTGTCAATGTACACTTGAAATCAGCCATGTATACCAAATCTTATGTACATGAAGAATCCCCTTTTGGTTCTATTTTTTGAAGGGTTGAAAATTATAGCCAAGTATTATATAAAATCTATTGTTTACACAATAAAGAATATAAGGCCCAATTTCAAAATTTCCAAGAAGAAAGGAAAAAGGAATTCTTTCAATAGAGGATTATAAGAAGTGTTAATCTATAAAGTATTCCAGTTGATCCAAAGAAGAGTAATGAGCCAAAGGATATTAAGGCTATCAATGAAGAGAAAAATAAGGAAAACCATTTTCATGAGAAACCTATTCCTAAACAGAGTTAGCAAGATAAGATTGAAATATCTCAGAAAGAGAAGGAAGTACTAGTTGATAATCAAAGCAAATATATTCAAACTTGAATGCCATCAGGTACAAAACATGACACTATTACAACAATCAGCAAGTGCAGAGTTCAAGACAAGGTACAAAGGAAACAATGGATATGCAAAATGATATTGGAACAGGGGTGCCAAAAGAGGGAAATGATACAATATCTATTGATCAAATGAACACTCCAAAAGCTCAAATTATTGAGTCGCGGGTTAAAAATGTGATTGAGGGAAATAAAACCCCTAGTATAGTTACTGAGCTTTCAGAAATTATTTCACCCACAACTATCATTACACCACTGGCCACTAGAAGTGGTAGCATAACACCATGTATTCCAAGTTGATTTAAAAGACAACATTGTCATTCCAAGAGAAAGATGATCATAAAATTATCCAAGAACCAAGAAAATGTTGTTGGACTTCAATATAAAAATGGATAGAAGTTGTGCTTTCTATGCACACACTAAATATCACTGCAGGGAAGAGAAATTTTGAGGAACTATTGAGCACAGAAGGAATTCCCTTCCTTGTGTTGTCTGGGATAAGTATTGTGAGTGCCAAAGCTGGTCTGATTGAGAGATAGGTAAAATTACTCAGCAGTGGGGTTGTTTGGTTGATCTTTCATGTTTTGGGGGATTGAAATAATAACTTGAGAGAATCATGATTTTTCCTTCTTCTTTCTGATGTTTTTATAGCCTATCTAGGGCGAGTTTTCCATAGAGTACTACCTATGGTTGGGTCAAAAATTGTTTTGTCTCAATCAATTTCTTGGAATCTAGATTTTGGAAAAGATAAGTGTACTTTCTCTAATTTTTTTTATGAATTTAAAATTCTAGAATGACCATTACAATGAATTCATTACTATGAAAAAATTTTATTAAAATTATGTAGATGATGATGAGAAAATGATTACTATTAATAATAAATTCATTAGCTTGCAAATTATGTGTAGAAAAACATTGGTAGGATCATAAATTCTAACTATTTGGCATAAAAACTATGTGAAAGAATGGTTTATATACCATTCAAGGTTGATATATAAAGTTTATAATCCCTATGTAACCCCCTAATGAGTTGCTAAAATTTATGTTTTGAAAAGGTTGGAAATTCTGGAAACAATTTTCTTGTAGGTGCATGTTTTGTATCTAGTTGTTTTTTGAGTGTCTATGCATGAGAAAATTAATGAGGAGTCTAGACCTCTACCTGTACATCCTTTATAGACCTCTACCATATCATCAATGAGGAGTCTCATAGAGCCAAAACATGTGCCCCATGAATATGCCACCATACACCAAGTTTATACCTCAACCATACATCCAAATCTCAAAGTTGAACCATAACATTCATATCATAACCAGATACTAGAATATACCTCTATCGACCATGTACCAAGATGTCCCTCAATCATAAGCCAAATTAAACATACCTCAAGCATGTATCATACCATAACCAAATACAACAAGCACATAAGCATATCAGTACCTTTGTAGCTGACCTGATACACAATAGATCTTACATGTAGGATTACTTCTAACTTTAGGGACCTGGTACTAGCATTACCCAATATTTCATGAGATTTTCACATATTTGTGACTTCCTCTTCTAATACCCATGGATATCCATGCTTTTAACCACTGAAACTAGCGTACATTTGTTCTCTTCTTACATGTAACCCACGAATACCTCAGAAACTAGGGTTACTCATATTTTCTGCAACTTCAATACTTCCACCTTGAACCTTCCTTCGCAACTTCAAACTTGCTACCTCAGACTCAACCTCATATTCACCAATAGATAAAAATTTCTTCACAAGATAGATAATCAATAAAGATATGTGTGAATTGTACTTATGAAAGACTCCTTGAGAGTTATTTATACTTTTTCTAGGTAACCCATTTCCTTAAACTTAGGGGATTCTTAAATTCCTTGTTACAACCACTTTAACCTTTCATTAAAGACTTGTAACCAACTAGGGTATTATTGACCATTCTTCAAGGCTTCTAACTTCATAGGGCCATAACTCCTCAACTGTGAGGAACTACGTGGCATACCACCTATCACCGAAAATGAAATGACAAGGAATATTCATCCATGAGTGAGTTATTTTCATTTACACTGTCCTTCATGACCTTTTTCCTTGATCAACTATGGGTTCCATTACCATACCTTTGGGGCTACTAGAATTATTCAAGGGTTGACATAAATGACAACCAATCTTTCAAAAATCTTCATGTTTGGCATTGATGCAACATTGATGGCATGGGAACACTCATGCTCCCCATGTGACCTTTTCTCCCTCTGTGACCAAATCTCCCCTGTCTTCATGCATCTATTCTTTCTCTCCATTTTCATGCCTTTGTTTCCTTTCTCTCCCCCTTTGACATCAATGGCAAAGTTTAATTCTCCTTTGGGTTTCTCCCCCTGTCTGCAAGCCTCTTCTTTCTCGTCATCGTGATGCCTCGTGTAAATCTCTAATGTATATGAAAATCATTCAAAAGTGTCTTTACTTGTATTCTTCATGTATTCTAATTCTCTCCCCCTATATAACTATGTCGGATGTCATGTGGATCACTGTGGGGTAGAAACCACTCCAAGTTTCTGTCGAGGATACTCAAAATTCTCTCTCGGAAGAGATTTGGTGAAGATATCTGCAATCTGCTCTTTTGTTCCAATGTACTCTAGCTTGATGTTCTTCTTTGTAGCTTTTTCCCATAGAAAGTGATACTTGATCGGAATGTGTTTCATCTTGGAATGCATCACTGGATTCTTGGAGATACGGATGGAACTGGTGTTATCATGGAGTATTGAAATGGGATCATCATACTTCACTTGTATATCCTACAAGGTTTGCTTCATCTAGATAACCTGAGTGCAAAATTTTGTTGATGCAATGTATTATGCTTTTGTTGTGGACAAAGATATTGATGATTGTTTTTTGCTCAACCATGATACCAGACACTCACCCAAGTAGAAATATGATCCACTTGTACTTCTTCTATCATCAATGTTTCCTGCCCAATCTACATCTATGTAGGCTATCAAAGATAGATCATTCCCTTTTGGATACCATAATCCAAAATCTTTTGTTTCCTTGAGATATTTGATTATTATTTTTACTTCCATGACATGTGTTTCCTTTGGTGTTGCTTGAAATCTCACAACTTATCGAACTACTTGCATCACATCTGGTATTGACGTTGTCACATAGAGTAATTTTCCAAGCATCAATATGTAGATTCTCTGATCTGCATCCTTAGAATCATCATCCTTTCTTAACTTGCAAGTGGTTTTCATAGGAGTACTCACAGGTTTACAATCTTCCATTCCAAACTTCTTTAGCATTTCTATGATAAACTTGGTCTGAGAGATGAAAATACATTTATCATGCTGACATATATGTAACCCAAAAAGAAATTCAACTCCCGAAGCAAAGGCATTTCGAATTCATTTTGCATATCCCTAGAAAAATTCTAACTCATCATGTCATCATCACTTCCGAAGATGATTTCATCTACATAAAATTCAATTATCAATATACTTTCTGGATCCACTTTTATGTAGAGGTTGTTGTCTGCATTTTCCTTCCTTAATCCTTGTTGTTGTAGATATTTTTCCAATCTTGAATACCATGCTCTGGGGGCCTGTTTGAGTCCATATAATGTATTCTTCATCCTATAAACATAATCTTCCCTTTCTGACAGTAGAAATACTTTGGGTTGTTCAATGTAGACCTCTTCCTCTAATTCTCCATTAATAAAGTTTGACTTAACATCCATCCGATATACCTTGATTCTTTTGGAACATGCCTAGGATAATATCAATCTAATTACTTCCATCCTAGCAACTAGTGCAAAGGTCTCTTAAAAATCTATACCATCAATCTGAGTGTATCCTTTGCATACTAGTATTGCTTTGTTTCTAGTTACATGCCCATCATCTTTGTGTTTGTTTCAGAGAACCCACTTGGTACCAATCATGTTCTTGTTCTTTGGTCTTGGAACCAATTCCTATGTTCCATTCTTCTCTATCTAATCCAATTCTTCATCCATAGCCTTGATCCAGTGTTCATCTTTTCTAGCCTCTTCAAAATGGTTTGGTTCAAATGTAGATAACAATGCTAGGTGTTTTTTTCTGGTGAAAGAATTCTTCTTCGGGTTTCAACTCCCGCGTATTTATTCCCAATAATTTTCTCTGGTGGATGATTTTTATGTACTCTTCGGCTAGGTATCTTAGGAGGTATTTGTTTCTCATCTTACTCTTGTTCTATTTTTGGTTGCTCCTCTTCTTCGTCTTCTTCTTCTTCTTCTTCTTCTTCTTCTTCTTCTTCTTCTTCTTTCAAATCTTATTCATTATCCTGTACTTTTGAATCTTTGTTTCCTTCTTTGGACTTCCATACATTTGTCTCTTCAATCATTACATTGAAGTTTTCTATGATTCTGTTGAGTCTTGGACTAAAGAATTTATATGTTTTGCTTTTGCTTGAATATCCAACTAGTATACCCTTATCAACTCCAGAGTCAAAATTTCCAAGTCTGTTGTATTATATTTTGATATAACATTTGCTTCCAAATACTCTGAAATGCTTCACATTTTCCGGTCTTCCTTTCCATAACTCATAGGGAGACTTATCATTGTTACTTCTAAGCATTCCTCTATTCAGGATGTGAATTATTGTATGTATTGCTTGTTCCCAAAATATGTCTCTCAACTTGGAATCTTTAAACATGGTTCTCACAATTTCCTGTATTGTTTTGTTCTTCATTTCGACAACTCCATTTTGTTGAGGTGTCCTGGCTCCCAAGAACTGTCTCTTTATCCCATTTTCACCACAGAAATCCATGAATTCTTTTGATTTGAATTCTCCTCCATTTTTTGATCTCAAACACTTTATTTTCAAATCCATCTCGGTTTCAACCATCTCTTTGTATATCTTGAAGTGTTTGAATGCCTCTGACTTCTTCCTGAGAAAGCAAATTGCAGTCATTCTTTTGTAGTCATCAACCAGTAGCATAAAGTTTTGTTTTCCATTTAATCTCTTCACTCTTGTAGGTCCACATAGGTTAGTGTGTACAATATCCAATGGTTTTGTTGTGGAGTACTCTTTTGATTTGAACTTGGTCCTGGTTTGTTTTCCTTCTAGACAATGCTCACATAGAGTATTTGTTGGCTTCAATATATTAGGCATTTATTTCACTGCTTCCTTTATGTTGATTCTAACAAGGTTATCAAAGTTTATGTGACCCATCCTTTTGTTCCAGAACCAACTTTCATTTTCTTTTCCTAAGAAGAATATTTCCTTTCCAATTTCATTCAGGACATATATGTTGTTTGGATTTCTTCTAATTGTAGCCACCAAATTTCTTGATCCTTATTTCCTTATCTCACATTTTTTTTAGTCAAACAAAATTTTGTGACCTTGATCACACATTTGACTTACACTTAGAATATTGTGATTCATATCTTTGATCAGTAGAACATTTTCTTCCTTGGCATCTTCGCTTCCAAGCTTGTTTGTGTTGGATTACTGAGAGGGGGGGTGAATCAGTAATAGCGTAGTTATAATCTTTTTTCTTCAAATGTTATATCAATGTAGAATAATTATCCAATAATGAGCAGTAAGAAATAAACAATCATACACATACACAGTACACCAGTGTTTTACGTGGAAACCCAAATTGGGAGAAAACCATAGAATGTTTTTTCTTATATGTCTTGAAGAATCACATTCATTGGAAGCACCAACTTCCTTTGTTTTCTAGTTGCAACTGGAAGGAGGCTCCAACCCCCTAGTTTCTCAGGCTACAACCTGAGGGAAGCTCCAACTCCCCAATTCTTTGGCTACAACAAGAAGGAAGCTACAACCCCCAATGTTCTCCAGCTACAACCGAAAGGTGGCTACAACCACTTGTCCTTGCCCCATCATGCCACCCTGAAGTAAAAGTAGAATGATGGAACCACTGTCACGCTATCACTGTGAGCTATACCGCTATAAACCTGTACCAATAAATATGAACCATGCATCAACCTGTACCTCGACCTGTAATCAACATGTACCATAAACAAGTGCATCAACCATGCACCAACCTGTAATCAACCTATACCATAAACAAGTGCATCCAATCATGTACCAAGTATGTACCAATCATGTGTCAACTACTCATCAACTATGACTCATCAATATGTACCAACATCATCAACTATACACCTCATGTATGTACACCAACTCATCAACTACTTGTCTCAACCATGTACTCAACATGTACCACAACCAAAATCCCTCATCAATTTCATCATCCAAATCTGATTTGTAGCT
>ML784088.1:658253-672700 GCA_009831015.1 Picea engelmannii | reverse complement strand
AAGGCCATAACTCTCAAACCGTGAGGAGTTATGTGATGTTCTACATACCACCAGAAATGGCATGACATGTACTATCCATATAGAATAGTATTATCTAAAAATATATCATAACTCATACCGTTACCCATCAAACAAACTTGGGTGCATTACCCAAACCTGGGGTCTCCAACTTCTCATGGCCATAACTCTCTAACTGTGAGGAATTATGTGATGTTCCACATACCACCGGAAATGACATGACAAGAACTATCCATATAGGATATTTTCCCAAAATTAAGCATGGGTTCTCTTACTCCACAAAGCGTCTTCCCGTGAGGGATTTCACCATAAGGGGACCACTTTGGAGTTCATCCATATTTACTTCTTATCAACCATAAAAAAACAATAATGAGTCATATTTACATCAAACAATATCGGGTCCATTACCCAAACCTTTGTGCTACGGGGCTTTCTTCAAGGGTTGACATCAATGACAACCAACCTTAATCAACAGAGTGTGCCTCTTCCTATAATCATGGTTGAGTTATCATTTCCAAATGAAATTGATCCAACTTGTTCCTTCTTTAGTGTAAGAAACCTATTCCTGTCACCTTTCATATGCTTCGAACAACTGTTATCAACATACCACCCACTTTTCTTGTGTTGATCTTGTAAAGCAAGCGAGCATTCGTCAGTGTTCAATTGATATTGCTTCCTTTTGCATATCCTTTGTGGTTCATATTTGTGATTGTTGATGTTCTAATTTGGTTCCCTTGGATGAACAATTAGTCTACAATCTTCGTCCATGTGTCCAAAAAAATTTCACGTGTAGCACTCTATTTCATTACTTAGTGAACCAAAACTATTGTGATTTATAGTTTATGCTTCATATGACTTTTTGGGATAACTATTGTTGGAATAACCTTCATATTTTCTTATATTCTTGGTATAGTCTCTATAGTTTGTAGCTTTGTGACCAAAATTATGAAAACAATAGCATAAACCAATAAAACAAAATTGATACTTGGATCTAGGGGATCTTCTGAATGGTGTTGCTCTTTTGAAACCTTCTTTTTCTTGAGATGCTACTGATTTTTGGTTCTATGTTCTGAATCTTCTAGGTGGTCCAGTTCCTCTATGATTTTCTTCTTGAGTGCCTATAACTATTTATGCATAGGTGCTTTGTTTTGCTTCATGATCTATCTTCATGGAGCTAGAACCTTTCTCAGTATGAATTTGATCTTATCCTATCATGGAACTGTCATAGTATGGCCTTTGGTTGTTGATGATCTCATCCTATATTTTGGTGTTATTCTATTGTTGAAGATATTTTCTTAGAGTGACTATTTATGCTTCCAATATTTCAATCATCTTCTCCTTTTCTTATAACTAACTTCTGAGTGTTTCTTCAATCCTTCTTTCTTATTCTACTCAGATCTTTAACTTCAAGATTATCTTCTCAACTTCTTCTCATTTGGAATTTTGAGATCCTTATTTCTTCTTTAACTCTGCCTTAAGTGACTTGATTTTATTTCTTTCTTTCCCTATTTCTTCTGAGGAACTGATTAATTATGTTCCGAGATCGACTTCACCTTCTTCTTCAGAATATTTGGAATCTTCTTCACCATCTTCTACTTCCATGAAGAGTACTCTTTTTGAATCATTTTCATTATCATCATCCTCGTCTGATGAAAATTTGTCTTCCTTTGAGTAGAAACTTTTCTTGAAGATTTTATTTTTGGTCCTTCCCTTTTCTCCCTTTTGATTTTCCTTTTTATTCTTAGGATCTTCTTCTTCATCGTTGCCTTTATTCTTAGCATAAGAACATTTAGAAGAAAAATGACTAATACCATCACAATTAAAACATTTCAATGGAAGCATACATTTGTACTTGTCGATTCCTCTTTTTAACTTCCTTATGAATTTTGTCACTTCTTCATCTTCCTTTGAATCATCATTGCAACTACAATATGGTTTTGACTTTTTCTTTTTATTCTTCTTCGTCTTCTTGGATGCTTTGAACATTGCTTCCTTCATGACTGGGTTCTCTTGTTATATCCTCATTTCATAAGCTGTGAATATTCCATGTAGCTCGTCCATGATCAAACTGTCAAGATCTGTTCTTTCTTACAGGGATGATATCTTAGGATCAAATCTTATAGGTAGATATATTAGAACCTTTTGAATAACCATTGACTCATCAAATTCTTCTCCCATTCCTCTAATAGTGTTTATTGTTTCATCAATTCGTAGAAAGTAGGTTGCAATGTCTTCATCTTCTTTCATCTTCCTTTTCTCAAACTTAGCTCTAAGGGTTTGAAGCTTAGCTCCCTTGACTTTGGTATCTTCTTCGTAAATATTTTGAAGTTTATCCCAAATATCCTTTGCAGTCTTTCAATGCATAAATTTAACAAATACTAAATCATTCAGACTGTTCAGAATGGTGCCTTTATCCTTTGATTTGTTGTCACTGAGTTTCTTTCCATATTTGTCAGTTGGGGGAGTGGTTGGTGTTGCATATCCATTTACTACTGACTGCCAAACATCAAATCCTTGTTCCTGTAAAAAGGTTTGATTCCTTTTATTCCAAAATGCATAGTTCTTTCCATCAAATATTGGTGCTCCAAACTTAGTGGAATCCATTATCTCCTCCCAGTGGTTAAACGTTTTCTTGAAGCACTTGCTCTGATCCCAATTATTGGAATACTGAGAGGGAGGGGTGAATCAGTATGAGAACTTTTTTATCACTTTTTATCACTTTTAACCACAATATGTGATCATTAACATCATCAATAGCATATCATCAATATATCATGAACAATATAAATCAACAGAGCATAATAGACATCCAGAGAAACACAGTACACCAGAATTTATGTGGAAACCCAAATGGGATAAAACCACGGAATGCTTCTCTTATATATAAAAACAATAAATTCATTGGAAGCACCAACTTCCCAATTCTCCAGCTACAACTAGAAGGAGGCTACGACCCCCTATTTACAAGATCCAACCTGAAGGAAGCTACAACTCCTTGTATTATCTGGCTCCAACTAGAAGGAGGCTACAACTCCCTGATTCTCGGGCTCCAACCTGAAGGAATCTTCAACTCCATTTGTTCTCTGGATCCAATCGGAAGGAGGCTATGAACCTATCTCCTTGCCCCGTCGTATCACCCTGAAATATAAGTGTAGACCAATTGTCACTACCAAAATCATTGCCACTGCCACTGTCTCATCAACTTATAACATGTCACTGTATCCAACTTGTCACTATAATTGTACCATCAACCTATAACATGTTCCATTAATCTATGATATACCAAAACTTGTACTATATCATCCATCAATTTTGTACCAACATGTGCATCAATGTATAAACCATACCATAATCATGTACCATGTACTAGAACATCAATCACATATAAAACAAGTACCATATAACATAGCATCAATCATGTATAGACTCGTACCATGTCATCAATGAGGAGTCTCATAGAACCAAAGCATGTGTTCCATGCATATGCCACCATACGCCAAGTGTATACCTCAACCATACATCCACATCTCAAATTTGAACCATATCAGTCATATCATAACCAGATACTAGAATATACCTCTATCAACCATGTAGCCAATATGTTCCTCAATAATATTCCAAACCAAACATACCTCAAGAATGTATCATACCATAACCAAATACAACAAGAACATAAGCATAACAGTACCTCTATAGCCGACCTGATACAAAGTAGATCCGATATGTAGGATTACTTCTGACTTTAGGGAACTGGTACTAGCATTACCCAATCTACAACGCACTACAACCCACGTATATCCATGCTTTTGTCCACTACGACCCACGTATATCCATGCTCTTCTTACCTGTAACCCCTGGATACCTCAGAAACTAGGGTTACTCACATTTATTGCAACTATGAGAATTCCACCTTTGACCAACTTCAGACTTGCTACCTCGGACTCAACCTCAGATTCGCCAATAGATCAAAATTTCTTCACAAGATAGATAATCAATAGCAATATGTGTGAATTATACTTATGAAATACTCCTTGATGGGTATTTATACTTTTACTAGTTAACCTCTTTCACTAAACTTAGGGGCTTCTTAACTTCCTTGTTACAACCACTTTACCCTTCCATTAAAGAATTGTATCCAACTAGGGGCTTCTTGACCATTCTTCAGGGCTTCTAACTTCACAAGGTCATAAATCCTCAACTGTGAGGAACTACGCATGTGGTGTACCACCTATCATCGAAAACGACATGACAATGACTATCCATCCATGAGTGAGTTACCTGCATTTACATTGTCCTTAATGACATTTTTCCTTGATCAACTACGGGTTCCATTACCATACCTTTGGGGCTACCAAACTTCTTCAAGGGTTGACATCAATGACAACCAATCTTTCAACATGCATATCATGTGTGTAGAATTTGTTATAGAACACGCGTAATTGTTGTATACAATGATTTGTTTATAAATAAAAATTAGAGATATATGTAAAAATGATTTTTGGTAGACAAGAAACTTACATTGAGATGGACACATCCACCATAACTCTCAATTACCCAAATTGTAATTTAAGAGATACATGTTGTTTATCAAACCTATAGAATTGGTAACGAAACACATGTAGATGTTGTATACAATGATTTTTCTATAAATTAAAATCATTGAACTTGGTCACTAGGATTTTTGTAAAGGGAAACCCTACATTTATATGGAAACACCATCCAAAAATATCAAATACCCAAAATGTAATTTCAAAGATACATGTTGTTTATTAGATATCTAGCAATTTCTACAAATCACTTACAGTGGTTGCTACGGATCACCTATAGAAGTTGATACTAATCTAACAGTTGCAATAGATGTGTTATAGATGTTGTTTTAAATTTTAAAGTGGTTGTAGATCATCCTTGAAGGTGAATAAGCCCTTTAATGAGGAAATTATATGAGATTGTTGAGCAGAGTCTATTTGATAAACCTTTGAGATGGGTTTGATATGTGAAATAAATGTATATACTTATCGTGATTTGGAATGTCATTATTTCACAAGTCTTATCATCTTGGAAATGATGCATGTGTAACATTTTTGAATGCTAGTTTACAATTGAATTGAAATCTTGAAGGTTGACTAGTGTGCACTAGTGAGTTATAATTCCAAACTTTGTTATTATACTTAAGAAGGGTTTTGTAAATGGTCTATGTTGTGGAAATTTTATTTGAATGTCATTTATATCAATGAAAATTTCAGACCATCAAACCTTAGATTTTTCGTTGATGTGAAGGTACATTACAGTATTATTTCTCATCTATTGTGCAATAGACCTGAGAATGGGTTCCTTTAAAAATAGAAGACCTGAGAATGGGTTCCTTTAAAAATAGAAGACCTCGGAATGGGTTCCTTTAAAAATAGAATTATTACCTCGAAAATTGTATTGAAACTTGGAGACGCGATATTTATGTCCCACGGTTTTCCACCAGCTGCAAACCCAAAATCCAAGCTCAAACAACATTCTTTAATTGCCCAAGTTTGGCGCAAAATTGGAGACCGGGTTCTCATAGGTTACCAACAAATATATCATTGTAGTCTAGTAGCACTCACATATTCAATCTTCCACAAGGGAAGGAGGTCTCACCTGAAGTGCAGTCGAGACTTGTGTGAGGTGAAGTGAATCAAAGAGGATGCATCATCAAATATGATGCAACATAATGTAGATCCATGATTTAAAATATAAAGAATTATATCACCAAGAGTCTAAAACAACAGAGACATCATATTAATCAAATTGTTTATCACAAACACAAGTCCATACATCAAAGTTAATGGTTAAATACCAAATATAAAATATAGAAGTAATCATGCAATGAATAAACTATAGAGTCATACACATCGCAACCAAAAATTTTAGGGCCCAAATGATCTCTTGTATTATCAATATCTCAGAATGTGTGATCCATGAGTATATCCTTCTATCATACCTTATACATTACTTTCTATGTTCTCATACCCTTTACAGACTCTCTTGCTACGGTGAAAGCATAGTTATTCCCCCAAAACCCATTACATTAGCTTATCACACCAGACCTAATAGAAATAATGGTGATAGCTTGGTAACAGAGAAAGCAACAGTAATACTAGCAATAGTCTAATTGTGCATAATATGAATAATAACCAACCAACCCTTTCCCATTACATATTCCCATATTTTTAGTTTTCCCTGAGGAGCTTCTTGACTTCTTGATTTTGTTATTGTATTTTTTTGATTCCATGGAATGTTGTTTTTCCCTCTTTCTCTTTGCCTGTGCTCAAATCTTCTAGCTCTTTCCACTTGCTCATCTAGTTGGTGCATGATATGTTTTCATTGTTTTCACACTTACAGTTAAATCTTCTGCTTATCCTAGATGTTCTTCGTCACTTCTAATCTTTCGGTGTGCTATTTCACTTTCCCACAAAACTTTGGCCTTTCCCAAAAAATCAGGTTCTCTTCAAAAATGAAGTGCCCAACATGCCCTGAACATAACCTTTGACTCGTCCTGAGTCAACCTACTTGTTTTTACCTTTCCTTTCACAAATGGAGGGTCCAACTTCAATACAATGGCGAGAGCCTACTCATGAAAATGGTCATAGTGCTCAACGTGGTCCTGCCATTTCCTTTCCAAAATTGAGGCTCCCGTAACAAATTCCTGAGCGGAAGACACATTGGGCTCCTCTTGCTTCGTGACCAAGAGAGTACTCCATTTTTTGTCAGAAATGGATTCAATTTGTTGCATTTGAATATATTCTTCTTACACTGTGAGTCAAAAGTTGTGAATCTATTTCTTTGCAGTCATGGTGGATTCATCCAATGCATCCAACCATTCATATTCAGCCTGAATTTCTACAAACTTAGTGGCCTGCTCAACATGGTCAGTCATAGCTATGGATTTTTCATGCATGTTATTGAGTTGTGCATGCAATTATGCAATTGGTTGGTTGCATCATTCTAGAAAATCGACCCATTCGTTGACCATGTCGAAGAACCGAAAACATTCATCAGCATGGGAATGAAGTGAGGACCAAACTAGATTACCCTTCGCAATTACGTGTGTAAGCCTTTACATCATTTATTTGGGCTCCTCCATTTCCTTTAGTTTGATCGCAGTTAATTCATGTTGTAGGGTATCAATCTTTGTAGCTAGTTGGGACTATGCACCGGTAACGAGCTCAATTGTTGTGGAGGTGCAACTAGAGTGATATCTTCAAGTAGATTTGGTGTTATCCATTGAAAAGTGGGCCATACTTGAGAAAATTTTTCTGACACAACCACAATAGTAGATTCAGCTTGCACCCACAAGCCGTGCTCCAATTATGCGACAGAAGAAGCGGTAGAGGCAGCATCCTGCAATTGTTGTGTTTGATGATGGAGCTCCTCATTGGTGCACTCAATTCTTGTGATTCTATGTTCTAATTGATTAATGGAAGCCCTCATGAATGTCAACAATTGTGGTGTAGGCCAAGTGTCAATCTCTACACTAGTAGAAGGAGGAGGCATAGAGAATAGTGACACAAGTGGTTGGCCACAAGCGACATAATATTCTGACCTGCTAACGGTTCCAATGCTATCAGGACTAGATGATGTAGCTCAGAGGCTACGGGAAACTTTTTCTTGGACTTCCTAGAACAACATGTTGATCATATCGACACGTTCCAAGCATATTTCTAGGATGGCACAGCAATGTTGGGGGTCATGCAAAAGGGGTGCCACCTGGTCCTTTACAGAACTCATACTATGCATAAACTGAGTGTCCTATGAGCTATCCATAGCATCATTCTTTGGATATGGACCCAATGGGTCCTATATTTTTGTCTATGTTTCACACTGTGATTGGGGTTGTGTTTATGGTGGGGTATCCAGTGGGGTTGGAACCTATGGACACTGGGGAAACTCGGACAGCTTGGGAACTTCAATTGTGAAATCAAAATGAAGGGGTCACTAGATTGGGTTGCAGCAATGTCAGCGAGAGACTGAGTAGTCGACAGAGGGACAAATGATGGAGTTTTAACAGATGAGCTAGGGGGTTGCTTCATAGAGACCTCAACTACAGGGGTGGATTTGGGTGTAACGTGGGAGCCATCAATGATGAGAATGGGGACAGAGGATGGAGTGGGTGGGGTTGTAGGATATGGGGGTGGCCGGGAGGAAATGGGAATAGCATAAATGAAAATGGGCACGAGGGTGCATTTAGAAGGAGAATTAATGTGTTGCTTCTTAGGATAAAATGCAGCAGTAACAACCTCGCACAAATCCTTACATGAAATAGTGGTGGCATCCAGGAGATTGAGAAATGGTGGTAGCCTCAACTGGGAAAAACTTCTTCTTCAACTTCTTCATCTAAATCTGATGGAGAGAGTGGTCATTTCTGAGTAGTAGTGGTGTTGGAGCCTGAAATTTTTGCTGAGGTTGGGGACTCTCACCTTGAGATAGCAGGGAAGTGATAGGAGACTCTGGAGCACTTTTGTTGTTTTAGGAGTCCATGCCAAGAAAATACCTCCTTATCGAGTGCTTTGTTTGTGAGTTAGTACGATAATGGAGGGGTATGGAATTCCTCATTTGTTGTACCAAGAGGTGGAATGAAGGTGTTGTCTCGATTCATGGGAAACAAGAGCTTGTTGATATGGTGATTTAGTAGCTCCTAGGGAATGCTCATGTGTTGGGTAACACCGACAAGGTCATTAAACCACTACAAAAAGGCAGTGTTATTAAAGGAGGAATCAGAATCATCGGTTTGATCCTATCAGGGCTCACACCTCATCAAAAGTCATGTATTCGCAGTCACTGCAAGATCCCTTATTGTTGGTGGCCTCCATTTCCACATGGCGAGGGAGACTAAAAGATACCCATAAATGAAATACATATCCTTCTCATGCACATACACACAGGCCTCGAGTAATTCGACTCACAAGTAGTGGCACCAATTCATGACGACTCCTTGTGTACAAAAATCCACCACTGAGAGGGCATCTAGTGTGCAATCACCCCATGTGTAGGTCATCATAACCTTGTAGGCAATCAAGTATCATGCACAGTGGACTGGTTCAAGGATAATGGGCTCAAGCATGGAACCTCAACCACCTCATCTAGTATTGAACTTGTCGTAGAGAGTAGGCTCGCCCTTCTTACCATGCTTTCTGGACCCTTGGAACGCCTTGGTGACATTGTCACCCTCCATGGATATACTTGTGAGTTGACAGATATATTCCATGTGAATTGGGTATTCTTAGTCCAACCATAGGGAAACGTTGTGGACGCGACTAATGAGGAATTTGGTACATCGCATAACCTCACTTGTGGTCCCAAACACTGGTAAGTCTTGTAATTTCATAAGTATGGATTCCAGCAGTGGTACAAAGGGAACCTTCCACTCCATACCAACCTCTCCCGAGGGCAATGGAACATAGTCGGAATAGACCCTGACTTTCATCTGTGAGAATAGGTCAGCATCCAAGAAATCGATTTCAATGAGGAAATTGTGTTCGACCTTCCCCTATAAGTCTCCTAGTACTGCAACTCATGCATCAACAAAATCAGCAGGAACAGAAAGATTTGGAATGGTACCCCGAGCATTGTCTGGTCAACCAATATTCAGAAATCGGCGATAGTAGACAAAAAAATATAGGGGGTCGAGAGGAGAGGGTCGAGTGCACTGGAGGATTAGTAATATTCATAGCGAAGTATACAATTGACTTGAGGAAGCAGAATAATAATGAACTAAAGGTTGAAGAAGAGTTTATAGATGATGTCGAGAGGTGACGGAAAGCATTAACCACGAAAAGAAACCATCATGGAGATAATTCAGCATTAACATCAAATATGATGAGCAGAACGTGGCATAATCTACGAGGTGATTTGGGCAAGAGAGAGAATACCTACCGAGTGGATGTTGATAGGACATAGTACACATAATTTTTAACAAATCCATTGGCGGTGAACCAGAAATGTAATGACAGTTGGTGAGACTTAAATGACTTTAACTAGTAATGATGGGTCATTTGAGAAAGAGGTACTAACGGTCTTAATGAACGACATGTTAGAAACATAGAAAAAAATTTAGACTCGAGAGGTACTAAATACGCACGGATTGGATGCAGACCTCCCCAACCACAAATGTGATATATAGGCTAGCCAAAGTGGCAATGAAAACTAAAATCTACAACAAGTGATAGTCGGACACGTCACCATTTTATTAACAGGAAAGATGAACAACAAAACAAATGAAATCCTACATACTACATTCACTCTCGTGTACAAGACCATTGCACAATTGCATTTACTGAGAAGAAATGTAGGGCTTCAAGTGTGTGTCATTCACCCATCCAGGACGAAGAATACCATCTAGTTGTGTGAGCCTAATAGCACGGGATTCACATATTTCCACAACTATAAAAAGTCCCATCCAAACAAATTATGCTTAATATGTTGATCAATCCAAGCCTTTTTTCGATTCTTTTCCACCATCTGATGAAAATCTACTAAGAATCTACCTTCGTCGAGTTCCATTAATTCCACAATTCATGTTGCGAGGGATTCATAGTAAGTCATCTTAGTAGCCTGTGAAATGAATAGACTCAGAGTTATAAACTCAGATGGCACTACTGCTTCGCATCCATATACCAGCTGAAATAGGGTATACATGTGTAATCTCTCTATAGTGGTTTGGTAATCCCATAACACAGTGGGAATTCTCTCATCCCAATCATCTCGATTGGCACAAAAAACTTTAGTTAAACCCCTTTCAAAATCTTGTTGAGTGCTTCAATTGTTACATTTTCTTGAGGATGGTATGGACTGATCTTATGGTGTTGAATCAGAAACTCATGTGTGAGGGTCGCGATAGTGTCACTGATAAAATGAGCCCCTTGATCACTGGTCAAGCTCTGAGGACAGCCAAACTTGGTAATTATACTCTCAAAAATTAACCGTACTACTGTGTCTATAGAAAAATATTGAACAGCTTCAGCTTCATCCCAATGAGTCAAGTAATCGATTGCGGTAATAATATATCTTTCAGCATAGAGGGGCTTCCACAGTGCAACATATTAGATATCATTTTTGAAATTAACTGCGTAGTGTAAATCATTAATCTATGACCCATATCCATGGGTATTAGTCGCAATTTACCAATAAATCTCATGATTTGAATAATCCACTTAGCACTCATTGCATCAAGTGATGCTCATAGGGGTGAAGAAATCATGAGAATTATTGATCAGTTGTGACTAATACTCATGGATATGGGTCATAGATTAATGACTTACACTATGCAGTTAATCCCGAAAATGATATCTAATATATTGCACTGCAGAAGCCCCTCTATGCTTAAATAATAAGAGTGAAAGGAGCTCTCACTTGATAGTTCATAAGGCACAATACTTGTTATGGTTTTGAAAATGGGGTGATCCAGATTTTATGAGAAGAACGAAATGAATACAGATTATTAACAGATTCTTAACACAAACTAACATAGATACAGTAAAATTGGTTTTCTATTCAATAATGAAATAAGCTGAAACTGTAAAATGCAACAGAAACAAGCTTGTTGGAATGGTGGTGGCTTATCTCTAGGAAGAGATGTGACGGCTACGCTCATTCACAAGAAGATGATTACAATGAGGCTCTAAAAGCCTTTTAAAATAAAAAGGAATGCCAAAAACCCTATACATCCAAAAACCTAACCCTAGCAAATGAAGTGCCAAAAGTCATGTGGGCCCCGTTTGGGTAAGTTATTACATTAACTTCCCGGGGCCATAAATTTTTCATATGATCTTTGTTTTAGGTGTATGATATCCCGTTGGAAAGGTATCACCGAGGAGATTTATTTTGGGGTCTCAATCATCCCTTTATGTATCATTAAGTTGGGGCAATCCCGAAAAACCTTCATTTAGGCCCTCAAAATGGCCCCAGAAGTGAAAACTGCTAAAAATAGAAAATTGCCAAAATTGCCAGAAAATTGTTTTGAGCCAATTGGAAAATGTGGGTGGCCACCGATATCCATATGGATCAATCCTCCCTCCTTAGGAATTAATGTTCTCCATTGCGTTGAGTTCCCCCATCAGATGAGGAAATTTCCATTGAATTTGGCCCCGGGTGAGCCACTCGCCTTGGTGCAGGAGCTGCCCTACTTTGACAACTCGATAAAGATGGATCCTTTGTTGTCAATTTCCCTTGATCTGTGTGTCCACAATCTGATCGTTGGATGTGTGTTGGATGCATTCAGGGTTGAGCTTTGTTGATTTCAATTGTTCTACTACGTCTGAGGTGTCCAATAATGGTGGGAAATAAGGGAGAAGGAGATCCACGTTGAACACTGGGTGCAGGCCAAGGAAAGGAGGAATGTTGAGCTCAAAATAATTATCTCCCATGGCCTTGGTGATGGTGTATGTCCCATAATGGAGTGGGTGAATCTTCCTATGGGGTCCTGTAAGGCATTCTTTTTGCAAGTGCAACCAAACTTTGTCTCCCACCTAAAACTTATGTGGCACCCGATGTTGATCATGGCATTGTCTATACTTGTCATTGGACTTATGTAGGATATCCTGAACCTGTTGGAGGATGTGTTGGATCTGCTCAATGAACCAAGTGGCTTTGTCAGCTTCAGTTGGAACAGGAGATAATTCAATCGAGGTGACAGCAAGGGGAAGTGCAACATCTATGGGACCCAATGGTTGGAATTGTTGGATTACCGAGAGGGGGGGTGAATAAGTAATAACGTAATTATAATCCTTTTTCTTCAAATGTTATATCAATGTAGAAGTATTATCCAATAATGAGCAGTAATAAATAAATAATCACACACATACACAGTACACCAGTGTTTTACGTGGAAACCCAAATGGGGAGAAAACCACAGAATGCTTTTTCTTATATGTCTTGAAGAATTACATTCATTGGAAGCACCAACTTCCGTTGTTTTCCATCTACAACTGGAAGGAGGCTCCAACCCCCTAGTTTCTCAGGCTACAACCTAAGGGAAGCTCCAACTCCCCAAATCTCTGGCTACAACTAGAAGGAGGCTACAACCCCCAATGTTCTTTGGCTACAACCAGAAGGTGGCTACAACCAGTTGTCCTTGCCCCGTCCTGTCACCCTGAAGTAGAAGTAGAATGATGGAACAATTGTCACACTATCACTATGAGATATACCACTGTAAACTTGTACCAATAAATCTGAACCATGCATCAACCTGTACCATAAACAAGTGCATCAACCATGGACCAACATGTAATCAATTTGTACCATAAACAAGTGCATCAACCATGCACCAACCTATAATCAACCTGTACCATAAACAAGTGCATCCAACCATGTACCAAGTATGTTCCAATCATGTGTCAACTACTCATTAACTATTAATCATCAATATGTACCAACATCATCAACTATACACTTCATGTATGTGTCAACTCATTAACTACTTGTCTCAACCATGTACTCAACATGCGCCACAACCAAAAGCCCTCATCAATTTTATCATCCAAATATGATTTGTAGCTCTGTAATAGACCTAGTGTATATGATCACATTCCTGCAAACCTTCCTTAACTTTAAAAACAAGAGACTAGCATTTTCATCAAACTTTTCTTTAGTCTCACATGCCTAGTTTTGGATTAGTCAACAAACCTAACTTGAAGTAATCATAAATTTGAACCTGTAATGTATAAAGATATGAAATTGATAAACAATGTTCTTCAGTGTGTTTTATGAAATTCCTCCAAGTGGAACTACTTGGAACCTCTCATAAAAGGAGTTATAGCAAAAATGGCATACCTTGTTGAATTTTGGCTTATTCTAGAGAGCAACCTTGTAGAGAGTTCCCCGCAAAAAATATTTGATGAAATGATCTGAAACTATTACACAACATACTACAGACTATACCCTAACCAACATATTTGGTCTCACTAAATTTGGATCTGTTATGAAGAAGTTATAACATTTTTACCCAAAACACCTTAGAAAGCACCATCAAAAGAATTTATCTTTCCTTGCATTTCGGCCTTCTTTTCTTCACTTTCCTCAAAATTTAGGCTTAGATATCATTTGTATACCTCATACACCTATAGATATTCAATATTCTCAAGTGTGATTCAAATGAGAGAACCGTGCCTCTTATTTATACTCTCCAAGTAGCTTCCTTAAAAACATCTTCTAGGTCACTTGGCCCCACTTTCCTTATTTTAGGGTTGGGTCCACTTCTAATTTCTCCATTAAAATTATTATTGAAATAATTTATTGTGTATTCATTTTGAATTATAATACACTCATCACTTCACTTTATTATTTACCTTTTAAAATCACTTAAACCACTTTGATTACTTTGACCTTTTGGGGCTTCTAGATGACATATGAGGGTCCTCCAACTTCATAAGGCCATAACTCTCAAACCGTGAGGAGTTATGTGA
>ML784088.1:613419-651021 GCA_009831015.1 Picea engelmannii | reverse complement strand
TAGCATTTTCATCAAACTTTTCTTTAGTCTCACATGCCTAGTTTTGGATTAGTCAACAACCCTAACTTGAAGTAATCATAACTTTGAACCTGTAATGTATAAATATCTGAAACTGATACACAATGTTATTTAGTGTGTTTTATGCAATTCTTCCAAGTGGAACTACTTGGAACCTCTCAGAAAAGGAGTTATAGCAAAAATGGCATACCTTGCTGAATTCTGGCTTATTCTAGAGAGCGACCTTGTAGAGCGTGCCCTGCACAAAATATTTGATGAAATGATCTGAAACTATTACACAGCATACTAAATATTGTACCCTAACCAACACATTTATTCTCACTGAATTTGGATCTTTTATGAAGAAGTTATGACATTTTTACCCGAAACACCTTAGAAAGCACCATCAAAAGAATTTATCCTTCCTTGCATTTCGGCCTTCTTTTCTTCACTTTCCTCAGAATTTAGGCTTAGATATCATTTGTATACCTCAGACACCTATAGATATTCAATATGCTCAAGTGTTATTCAAATGAGAAAGCATTTCCTCTTATTTATACTCTCCAAGTAGCTTCCTTAAAAACATCTTCTAGGTCACTTGGCCCCACTTTCCTTATTTTAGGGTTGGGTCCACTTCTAATTTCTCCATTACAATTATTATTGAAATAATTTATTGTGTATTCATTTTGAATTATAATACACTCATCACTTCACTTTACTATTTACCTTTTAAAATCTCTTAAACCACTTTGATTACTTTGACCTTTTGGGGCTTCTAGATGACATATGAGGGTCCTCCAACTTCGTAAGGCCATAACTCTCAAACCGTGAGGAGTTATGTGACGTTCTACATACCACCATAAATGGCATGACATGTACTATCCATATAGAATAGTATTATCTGAAAATATATCATAAGTCATACCGTTACCCATCAAACAAACTTGGGTCCATTACCCAAACCTGGGGTCTCCAAGTTCTCATGGCCATAACTCTCTAACCGTGAGAAATTATGTGACATTCTGCATACCACCAGAAATGACATGAAAAGAACTATCCATCTAGGATATTGTCCTTGAAAATTTCACTTTTCTTCATCTCAGTATTCCACAATTAAGCATGGGTTCTCTTACTCCATAAAGCATCTTCCCGTGAGGGCTTTCACCATAAGGGGACCACTTTGGAGTTCATCCATATTTACTTCTTATCAACCATGACAAAAAAATTATGAGTCATATTTACATCAAACACTATTGGGTCCATTACCAAAACGTTTGTGCTACGGGTCTTTCTTCAAGGGTTGACATCAATGACAACCAACCTTAATCAACAAAAATCCAAACCCCACCTGAAAGGGGTTGTGGTCGGTTGAGCTATGCAGGGCTCGGTTGTAGCTATGTTGGACATAGGGAAGGCTCTCATCCCATGTGCGAGGGTGCTTTGAATTATACATGCGAAGGATATGCACAACCATTCGATTTATGACCTCAGTTTGGCCTTCTGTCTGGGGGTGGGAGGTCCTGGATTTGGTTAGCTTGGTGTCCAACATTGTCCAGAGGCTTAACCAAAATGTGCTAAGAAATAGACTGTCCCTATCTGAGACAATGGTTTGTGGGAGTCCAAAATGTACCCAGACCCATTCAAACAAGAGCTTGGTAGTGGCCTCTATTGTGATGCTCTTATTGCAAGAAACCAGAATCGCCATCTTAGAAAAGCGGTCAACAACCACAAAAACACGGTCATTTCCTCGCTTGCTGGATGGGAGGCCCAACATGTAGTCCATTGAGATAGACTCCCATGGCCTGTCAGGAGTAGGAAGAGGGGTGTACAGGCCCTGTTTCTTAGTGGTTGGTTTGGCAATAGCGTAGGCAGTGCAGGACCTGATATACTTGCTGACCTCTTGTCAGAGTTTCAGCCAGTAGAAATGTTCATGTAGCATCACCACTGTCTTTTTGACACCAAAGTGTCCTACCACCCAACTGTAGTGGGATTCCCATATCAGTTTTGCTCGCTCACTTGATGGAACACAGATATGGCTCAGACGACACAACAACCCATCCTGAAGATAGAAATTATCAGCAACTATGTGTGCACCCAACATTTGGTAGGTGGTGGGGAAGTCCGGGTCTATCTCATAGAGTTGGGGCCATCCAGATGTCTCATGGCCGCAAGAGTCTAGCACCGTGGTGAGCATCGCGACTCGTGGTCTGCTGAGGCAATCAGCGATGCAATTGGTGCTTCATGTTTTATACTTGATGTTGAGGTGGAATTGCTGCAAGTATGTGGACCACTTTTGATGGCAGTCATTTTGAAATTTTCCTTGTGTTTGCATAAACTGCAGTGGCTTATGATCAGTGTGGATGACTGTCTCCTTCCCAAGAATGTAATGTCTCCACTGGCGACAGGCTTTCACAATGGATTACATTTCTTTTTCGTAAGTAGGGTACTTACGAACAACATCAAATAGTGTCTCACTATGATAGGCCATGGGGTGGTCATGCTAAGTGAGAATGGCTCCCACAGCATAGTCTGAAGCATCTGTCTCGATCTCAAAGGGATGTTGTAGGTATGGTAGTGAAAGTACTGGGGATGAGAACAAGAATTTCTTCAAATCATCAAACGCTTGTTGTTGGGGTCGTCCCAACGCAAATTTTTCCTTATCACCACCCCTAGTGATTTGGCTGAGGGCCCATGCAATATGGGAGAATCCCAACACAAACCTACAGTAGAAATTGGCAAGGCCCAAGAAGCTCCAAAGATGAGTGAGTGTGGTTGGGGCTAGCCAGTCACGGATGACTTGGATCTTGGCTGGATCCACATGTACACCATTTTGATCAATGGTGTAGCCCAGGTAATGGACCTTGTCCATGCCGAAGGAGAATTTTTCCAAGTTGGCGTATAGCTTGTGCTACCGAACGGTGTGAAGAACCTGCTGAATATGCTGCAAGTGTTTGGCCCAAGTCTTTTTGTAAGTGAGAATGTCATCCAGATACACCACTACAAAATTGTTGGTGAATGGTCGTAGGATATCATCCATCATCCTCATGAAAGTGGTCGGAGCATTTTTCAAACCAAAGGGCATGACCAACCATTCAAAAAGGTCTTCCTTTGACTTGAAGGAAGTCTTCCATACATCTATTTATTCTATCGGGACCTGGTGATATCCAGACTTCAGATCAATCTTACTGAAGTATTTAGCCCCCGTGAGTTGATCAAGGAGGTCATCAACTCGGGGAATCGGGTATCGGTTTCTGACTGTGATTTTATTCAGAGCCCGGTAATCAATGCAGAGTCTCCAGGTTCTATCTTTCTTCTGTACCAGCACGATTGGGCTCCCACAAGGTGATGAGTTGGGATGGATGTTCCCCTTGCCAAGAAGTTCTTGGATTTATCGCTTGGTCTCCTCATTCTCTAACAAAGAGAGACAATAGACTGGCCCATTGGGCAGCGGTGCACCGGGGTCAGATCAATGGGGTGCTTGACCTGGCAGTGTAGAGGTACCCCGGTAGCTGAGGAGAAGATATATGATTATTCTTCCACGACCTTATCTACTTGATTCTACTGTGTGGAGAGGTCAGTCGCAGAGACCCTATATGTGGTTGTGATATTTCACTTATTCTGAGAGTGAATCACAAAGAAGACAAACTTCCCCATCTAAGAGATGACCTTCCTGCATTTCTTAGCAGAGATCAAGAAAATAGCACTAGGTGGGACTACCTCAGGTATCCTGTATAATTTCCTATTCAAAGTAATAATAACACTACGAGGCCTAGACTCATATACAGCATGATGTTTCCATAATTAAGGTTGGCCCAAAAGAACATCACAAACTTCGAGAGGAGCAACATCACACAATACCTCATCTTTGAAGGGCTTGATGTCGTATGACAATCGAAACTGTTGGCTGACGTGGAGATCGCTTCCTTGGTGGAGCCATCCAATGGTGTAGGGTTGTGGGTGACGCGTTGTGGGAAGGGCCAGCTGCTTGAAGACCCCTGCAAAGATTAGGTTCTTCTAGCTACCGCTATCAATGATGAAGTGCAGCGGGGTGCCTTTTACCCACATTTGTGAATGGAAGAGGCACTCTCCTTCTTCTGGCTCGTCTGGTTCACCAGGCTGGAGCTTGGTGGTAGCAACGGTGGCACTGGGTTTCACATCAATGATTTGTCTTCACCTTTATGGTTCTATCTCAGAGTCAAAATCTGCATCGGATTCAGAGGCTTTCACTTCGGCCACCAGCGACTGCTTTGAGTGACAATCAGCAGTGTTATGCCAAGGGCTCTTATGGAAGTCGCACCACTTCCCAGTGTCTTTCTTTGTCTTTCTAGTGTCCTTCTTTGCTTTCGGCTTGGACTGGTTGTCCTGATACTTTCCATATTTTCTCTGTCCTTTGTTATGTGGGTTGGGGCCACCCTTTCCTAGATTTTGTTGTGAGGGGTTCCCAGGCCCAAATTGTCACGTCTTTTGTTTGAGCTTCTTCTTGATTTTGACGGCATATCGATAGGCCGCACCCAAGGATGATATGTCTAGAAATTCCATTTCGGTCTGGATGTATCTATGTAGAGAACCACGATACTTGAGCACCAAATTTCGCTCTGAATCTTTGATACCCAGCTTGGTGCACAAGGTATGGAAGATATTTGTGAAATTTGGCACTGCTTGAACTCTTTCTTGTCGCAGTGTGGTCCATTTGGTATATAAGTCGTCATAACTTCCAACAGGGTAGTATTGTTCCTTAATAGAATCCCTGAAGGAATCCCAGGTGGTTGTGACTGTAAATAATGAGGGTTCCTTTGTTTCCTTTTGCTCACAGAACATTTCCCACCAATCTTTGACATGGGGGATGGCTTTGAGGAGCACAAAAGTAATATTTTCTCTATTCGAGAAGTTATGGACAGAAAAATACCCTTCTAGTAGATTCAACCACTTGTCTACAGCATCTGCATCTATTTGACCTTCAAATATAGTAATATTGAAGTTTATTTGTACCTTGAATGGGGTGGTGCCTCCGCTCGAAGAAGATGTGTCGCATGTTGGTAGTCGTTGAAGGATTTGCGCAAAACTATCCATCATCTCGTTCCTTTGTTGCGTGAGGGATTCCTCAATCAAACGTTTGAAAGCATATCATGTCCCATCATATTTATTTTATCCTGCCATGAGAGGTCGCTTGTCCGTGCGAGATCTTTTGTCCTCAAGAGAAACAAGCTCAAGACCCAACTCTTTGTACTCTTACCTCGTTGGGGACATGCATTAAGACGACAAGGAGCAGACCGCTCTAATACCACTGATATCGATTTTATGAGCATAATGAAATGCATACAGATTATTAACAGAGTCTTAACACAAAATAACATAGATACAGTAAAACTGATTTTCTATTCAATAATGAAATAAGTTGAAACTGTAAAATAAAGCGGAAACAAGCTTGCTGGAATGGTGGTGGCTTATCTCTGGGAAGAGATGTGACGGTTGCACTCATTCGTAAGAAGATGATTACAATGAGGCTTTGAAGGCCTTTTACAATAAATAGGAATTCCAAAAAACCTAGACATCCAAAAACCTAACCCTAGGAGATGAAGCGCCAAAAGTCATGTGGGCCCCGTTTGGGTAAGTTAGTACATTAACTTCCCGGGGTCGTAACTTTTGCATACGATATCCGTTTTAGGCGTATGATATCCTGTTGGAAAGGTATCATTGAGGAGATTAATTTTGGGGCCTCAATCATGCCTTTTTTTATCATTGAGTAGGGACTATCCCAAAAAACCTTCATTTAGGCCCTCAAAATGGCCTCGGAAGTGAAAACTGCTAAAAATAGTAAATTGCGAAAATTGCCAGAAAACTATTTTGAGCCAGTTGGAAAAGGTGGGTGGCCATCGATATCCATATGGATCATGGGGTAGCAAGATAAGTGGGATTTATTGTGGGGAAAAATCCATAGTTAAGCGCACTTGAGCCAGAGGCGTCTTGGGATGGGTGACCACCTAGGAAGTCCTGGTTCCGGGTGCAAGCCCTGGAAATGATGATTGATGCTATGCGATTAATTTCAGTGGTTTCAATCCCATTTATTCACCGTTGTGAGCATCACCTAATACAATGAGTGCTAAGTGGACTATTCAAATCATGAGAATTATTGGTCAGTTATGACTAATACTCATGGATATGGGTCATAGATTAATGACTTACACTACGCAGTTAATCCCAAAAATGATATCTAAAATGTATCTTTCCTTAGAGTACCTCACATGGGGGGTTTATTAGACCGATGAAATCAACATCCCACTTTTCAAAGGATTACAATAATCGAACAAGGTGTAAGGGAAACTCATCACAACGGGATGGATTACCAACTTGTTGAAATATATCACATGCACTGGAATATTCTTTGGCATCCTTGAACATTGTTGGCCACCATAATCCTACTTGTAATACCTTCTAAGCAGTTTCCTTTCCGCCAACATGGCCTCCTGCAACTCCACTGTGACACTCCCACTGAATATATGATCTCTCATGATCAATCACACGTCTAAGGATGTTATCCAGGCCTAATTTGTACAAGTTTCCTACAATCATTTAATAGTTTGTTGCTCGAACCACTAGGTAATGATTTTGAATTGCGGAATAACCTTCAGGGCAGGCACCTGTTCTCATAAATAAGGGAATTTAAAACAAGTAATCATTAATATCTTGACTTGTATGGATTAACAATAACCTGAAAAGAAAATCCTTGAAACAACAATAACCATCTACAAATTATGCCTTATAACATTGGATTATTAACAAGATATTTCAAAGCAGAGTGATGAGTAAAGAACTTAAAGTGACTCCCTAGCAGATAATGTATAAACTTTTGTAAATCATAAATCATTTCCAAACCTTCCCTTATGGTTGTAGTGTAGTTGCACTTTTCCTGGGAAATCTTTCTACTGGCAAAGTATACTGGATGATCCAAGTTTCCTTCACCAAATTACGAAAGAATAGCCCGCAACGCAATGAAAAAAGCCTCAATATGGACATGGAACTCTAGTTTCCAATTCTGGTAGACGAGGATAGGAGTAGTACTTAGCTTCTCTTTGAGGGTATCAAAGGCTTGATTGCATTCTAGCATCCAACTAAAAGCCTCATATTTCTTTAACAACTTTTCCAATGGGGCGGCTATGCTTGCGTAAATTATGATAAACTTGCAATAGTAACCCATGTAACCTAACCCATGTAAATGGTACAACAATCCATATAAACTTCAAGAAACTTGTGATTGAAGTCATGGAATTTTTCAATCACTATCTGGGAGAACACTGTTGGGACATTCTTGAGCCCAAAAGGCATAACATTATAGGAAAATGATCCCCACTCAGTAGTGAATGTAGTATTTTTCTTGTCTTCCACTGCAATTCTAACCTGGTGATATACAGAAAAACCATCTATAAAATAATGCTTCATTCCCCACTACTTGATCCAGGACCTCATCGCTAAAGTGGGTGGGAAAAGGGTCATGTGCATAGGTAGCATTCAAGCTCTTGTAATCCACACATAATCATATATCCTAAGTAAGTTTATTGCTCTGCATGGTGATAGGACCGATCCATTTAGCCTCATCCATGGGGAAAATCAGCCAAGTTGATAACATCCTATCAATCTCTTTCTTCACCTTCTATTTGAATCTAGGGTTCAAGCGGTATGGTCTATGTTTGACCGGTTTTGATTCAATATTTAGCTCTATCTTCATATCCCATAAGTATCCCTTAACACCTTTCAGTTGATCTAAAAATATTGTAGGGAATAGGTCCTCATATTCCAGCAAAACAGCTTGTATATTTGTCGTTGTATGTTCGTCCAAATAATCCTCTATGGATGCCATCTTAGGGTGTTCTTCACTCCCTATGTTTATTTTTTTCAACTTCATGGGTTTGGAATAGGAACTATTAGCATCAACTGAATTAGTATATTTAAAAACTCTAGTGCCTTCAAATTCTTTAAACATGAGATGCCTAAAGTCCTCTAGATCATCAGGATCTTCTGGGTTTGTATTAACCTCACTACAGGCCATAAGTATTGGCACAGGGGATGAATAAAGGCTATGATGAGTGAGCCTAAATTCATCAGTAAAAATTAGTTTCTTAATTTGTTGCAGCACTAAGGTGAATTCAGGAGACTTACCCAAGAATGAGAAATCATGGCAGAATTGGCGTTGTGGTACTTCCTAGCAAGCAATTTGTCTTATGGTCTCTTCACATACGTACCAAGAACTTGGAATTCATCCCAACGAATAAATAAACTGATGTACCCAAAACAGAGAAGGAATTTGTGCAGCTTTCCATACCTTAATACAATGCACAACATGCTCATGTGGATCAGATGACCCCTCATACGATTCTAGAGTTAAGAGTTGGTGCTTCAGCTTATGTTCCTTATGCGAATGGATGTCATGCAATGGAAGGATAAATAGGTATTGTAAAGCAAGTTTGATCTCATCCCAAGAAGTCAAATCTTCCTTATGTGTAAATATGAAGTGCCATCATAAATAGGGTGTTCTCGAATCTGTGTTCCAATCCACCTAGTCACGCTAATAGTTGTGCAACGTCTTGAAAAGTTCATGTACCTTCCTTGTTGTCAATTCTCAAAAGAAACCTCTAAATCTTCACTTGTAGATTGAATACTCCGCCAACTTACCGACCCATCTAAAGTAGGGTTAATATAGTCTACCCATTTTCATGTAGTCGGAGTGTAGACTTGATCTAGGACATCTTGTTCCATATTTTCTTCAACTGGATCAATATATCAAGGACCTTGATATGGGTCTAGAGGTTGCATTACTTTCATACGATCCACTTCAAAGGTCATGATTTCCTTCTTAATATCTATAATAGTGTAATCCTCATATTCCCAGTTAATACCCAATAGAGTTGGGTACGGATCTTTATCCCCCATTATTTCTACGACCTTGAAGTCTATTATTTTTTTAACGCCAGATGAGTCCATTTCAACATTTTGCAACCTCCCAACAGAGGAAATACAGTTCGGATTGGCCATCCTTAACTAAATGGATGAATAGACGAGCTTGGGATTACTCATGGCTTACCAATTCTTCTTTGGTAGTATGTTGATGTCATACCCCAAGTCTAACATAACATCGCTAACCTCGTAGTCATCAATGTGGGAATTTATTCTAAATTATTTTCCAGATCTTTTCTTCCTCCTCTATACTCTACATGTATGTCTCTCTGGAAGATTAGCAACAATCATCTCCTTTGGGCTCCCTTCAACCTCTAAAGTCCCCTTAAGTGTGTTCTACAACTTCTTAGTGAGTTTTTCATCATCCAAAATATCAAAAAAAAGTTGGAACCATAGCTCAATAGTCTTTTGTGATTTCGCTGGAAGGTCCTTCGGAGCTAATAGGTTTTTTGTGACCCTTGGTTGAAGCTCAACACTTGGTTATGCAAGTGTCGATACAGAAGGTTTAGACATATGTTGAAACATTTCTATGTTGTTCTAGAAGAACTCCTTTTTCCTTATGGGATCATACCTAGCATCCACCAGTACCGATTTCTAAATCTTACTTTGATTGGGCTTGTCAAGATCAACACCAGTCCTTGTTCCTCCTTGAGTAATAATGTTAATGTTGGGATCCTTTTCTTCAATGATAGGTCGAGGCTCGGAATTTATTAAATTGGAACCTCATTTCCTATCGTGATCTTCCCATTTCACAATCAATTTCGGGCAGTCCTCAGTGGCATGGGTGTTTTTTCTGCAGTGTGCACACCAAGGTGTTCTCGGAAGAGGACAGTCCCTTGTGAGGTGTCCTTGTTCATCATAATTGTAACAATGAACTAGTCCTCTCCCACCAGTCCTTCTACCTAAAAATATTCCCCCACCTCTACGACCTCCTCCAAACCCTTGAGGATCTTCGTTGACCTAAAATGTAGACCGGTCCAATCTATCCATAAGAGCATCCAGAGCATGACACTTCTTGGTAGCGTGATTAGGTGACACATATAATTCGTAGTATACCATATTCATAACAAGGGAATACTTTTGTAGTATTAGACAGTGTCAAGGGGAGTGACCATGGCTTCGACAGATTTCACAATATTTCCCACTCTGGCCTCCTTTATGATTTGGGAACACATGGTACTACACATGGCCATGAAATGGTGTTGTAGAGGCAACTTGTGCGACCCCTCTCGATGGTCCTATTGGTGGAGGGGCCATTGGGTGTGGAGGGGGTCATGTGCTTCTCAATCTAGGACATTTTTTCATTGTATGATCCTTAGTGTGGCAGTTAGTGCACCATACATGTGGTCGACCTGCTCTAGGGAGGTTCAATTCTTGAATCTTTTCTGTTAACATATAAATCTCGCCTTGCAATTGCACAATATTAATGTCTTCATTTGGTATCATAACCTGCAAGCTTCCTGGATAGCCAACCATTGTTTCAATTTTCATCATTTTTTCTAAGGCTTCCCCTAATGTAGCTATCCTCTGTTGGGTTAATGGTATGAGGGTAAATGATAACAACCTATGTATAAACCATTCTCACTGGTGGTCTTCGTGGATGGGGTTTTCCAATTTCCATATCACTTCCTTAAGTATTTGGTTATACTCTCAGGCAGACTCATCGTCTCTCTATTTGATCCCTTGCAACTCAGAGATAGCTTGTTACACTGACCGTGGCAAGCGTAATTCTCCTATGAACCTTTGTTTTACCTGAGCAAGAGTGAAAGCATGTCCTTGAGGATTCCCTAGTTCAATGGATTCCATATACCATTTTAAAGCACAACCTCTCAAGGTGGTCTAAAACTTGACTAGTTTGTTGGCATCTAGAGTGCCACGAGACCTCCAGATGGCCTCACAAAGAAACTAGTTTTGTTCGACATCCTCATCCCCTTTACCCCAAAACATTGGGTATCGGGTGAGAGATATCGCATGTTGACTTTCCATCGGAGAACTTGGAGAGCCTATCAAAATGAACCTTGAGGGTCTTGGTTACAATATGACTAAATAACTTTCCCCACTTTCGCCGCTACTACTTGAGCTTGACATATTAGAAGGTTTAGAAATGACAAAAACTACTAAATAATTTAGCACAGAGTTTACGGGATTTGTAGATAGTGTTGAGGGACTAGGTGATTTGAGGTTGGTTCCTTTGCCTCCAAAATGGAATTCCTTGACTTGGGGGGTCGCATTAGTATGTAGTACCGTATCAATTTTGTGATACGATTCAACATCTTCTTGTGTCACAGGATCTAATTCTCCCACAAC
Source organism: Picea engelmannii (assembly GCA_009831015.1). NCBI lineage: Eukaryota > Viridiplantae > Streptophyta > Pinopsida > Pinales > Pinaceae > Picea > Picea engelmannii. The sequence goes on along the minus strand of ML784088.1, from coordinate 639,768 downwards.
TTCTTCAGGGATTCCAGTTGAGTCTTCTTTTTCAGGGGTGGCGCCTATCTTTCACTGCTCTCTTCAAACCTCTCCTACAACCATTGGTTGTCCTGCCTTTCGCGTATCTGTAACTCCCATAAATTCTGTAACTCTCTTATATAACTACCCTTGAAGTCGATCTCCTTCCGTGATTGATCAGGCCTCTTCATCAACTTCCTCATATGTTTTCGCCACCTCTTTTCGATCACAATATCCCTCCTCTGAGCTCATTCATCTATGGCACTCTTCACTCGATGACCCCCCATACTTCAAGACTTTCGAAACCTATCCCATGAACCCTCTCCCGAATCACCCACCCCTCATGCACAGGGTTTAAGTTGCCATCTCAAATGGAACAAGTAACATCCCCTCTTTCACAAGTAAAATTTTAATCCAAAGGGGGATTTCCCACAACAGTCTTCCCCGGGATCCTTCTTTGAATATGACTTATTCTTTTGAAAAATAATGGTGGTTCTTAGCGAAAAATTCAATAATATGTCCTTCCAAGGTGGTATGTACCCATAAATCCACATCTCTAGAAATCGGATGATCTATTTGGTGAAGAGATGTTAAACACTCAGCAGTCCAATTATAGCTTCTCCTGACTTGACTTTTGAATTCTTGCGCTTCTTGTAGCTCCTCGAGCCATTGAAATACCTCTTATGGGAATCGAATCCAAAATGTATCTTACTAGTCGCTCGTCGGTTCTAAATAAAATACAACACTCTTCATAACCCTCAAACTTTTATGTCATAACTTAGATTCTTACAGAACAAATTCCTCACACTTTCTTTACCACCAATTCCCAATGTCAAACTTAAATATGTGATGTTGTGTCCTCTAAAAACTCGCTTTAAAGACAGGTCGCGGCAACGGAACCATTTGTTGGCACAAAACTGGAGACCGGGGTTCTCGAAGGTTACCAATAAAGATATCGATGTAGTCTAGCAACGTTGGCATAGTCAACCTTCCACAAGGGAAGGAGGTCTCACCCGAAGTGCAGTTGAGAATTGTGTGAGGTGAAGTAAATCAAAGAGGATGCATCATCAAATCTGGCGCAACATAATGCAGATTCATGCTTTAACATATAAAGAATTATATCACCAAGAGTCTAAAACAACATAGACATCAAATTAATCAGATTGTGTAGCACACAGACAAGTCCATACATTAGAGTTAATGGTTAAATACCAAATACACAGTACATAAGTAATTGTGCAATGAATAAACTACGGAGTCATACACATCATAACCAAAAAATTTAGGTCCCAAATGATCTCTTGTATTATCAATATCTCAGAATGTGTGATCCATGAGTATATCCTTGTATCATAGCTTATACACTACTTTCAATGTTCCCATACCCTTTATTGACTCTCTTTCTATTGCGCAAGCACAGTTACTCCCTCAAAACCCATTGCATTAGCTTATCGCACCAGACCTAATAGTAGTAATGGTGATAGCTTGATAACATAGAAAACAATAGTAATACTAGCAATAGTCTAACAGTTCATAATATGAATAATAGCCAACCAACCCTTCCCCATTACATATTCCCATATTTCTAGTTTTCCCTCAAGCACTTCTTGACTTCTTGATTCTGCTATTGTATTTTCTTGATTCCATGAAACGTTGCTTCTCCCGCTTTCTCTTTTCCTGCGCTCGAAGCTTTTGGCTCTTTCCACTTGCTCATCCAATTGGCGCATGATCTGTTTTCACTATTGCCACACTTGCAGTTAATTCTTTTGCTTATCCTAGTTGTTCTATGTCGCTTCTAATCTTTCGATGTGCTACTGCACTTTCCTGCAAAATCAAGTTCTCTTCAAAAACAGAGGGCCCAACACCCAATAAGAGCAATGGAGATGCAATTCAAGTATTGAATGCATCCCTATAAAATTTCAATGATACTTGAGTTATAGTATCCAAAACCTAAATAAACTAAGAATAGTATGAATGAATGAAGAAAGTAGAATACGAATACACCACTGCTAGGTGGGCATAGAGAATTTATTTTAATTAAATGAAATTCTCAATCTATACACCACATCAACCTCTATATCCTTCTTATCTACAAGTATATGTCTTCATATGTTAATTCACTTGTGTAATTAACCTCCAAAAAGAAATAACACGGTCAATACAATGCCCTAAATTGCTCTCGCATTTTTACAACTATGCCATGCCTACATAGAAGATCAACCAATTTCAGTATCTTAACAACACTTAGAAGAAAAATAGGATCACACAAATAGACCATATTTTGATATGGAAATGAGAATTGTTTTCTAAATAAGACTTTCCTTAAAGGTGACTTCCCACATTATATTCAAACATTTCCCAATTTGGCACTGTCAACTATTGAAATTCAAAATTTAGGAAAAATAATAAAATACAACACAAACCCATTTCAGATCATATATTATCTTAGCTAAAACACTCAATTCTAAAAATAAAACTCAACCCAAAAATAATGGGTTCTATGATCAACTAACATTTTACACTAAGAATTGGGTTAGTACTTTCATGGTGACTATTTGAATGTGACTCCTCAGAACTTCCATGCATCCATGAATCGGACTCCATGGAACTCTTTGCTTGAAGTTGAAGTCGTGAATAACTATGGATCTTCCATGCTTCCATGAAACAGACTCCATGGAGCTATTTGCTGAAGTTGAAGTTGTGAATAACTATAGGAGATGCATCTGAAGTTGCAAGAAGAGACCAACTCCATGGTGGAACTAAGGTGGAGAAAAAGACTACAGGATAATGTTGATAGTAGGTACAACAACATTGACTCGAAGTATCAAAGTGATTAAATGACAACGAAAACATCTAGTCTATAGCTTATGTCAGAGAGAAATTAGAAAAAATAAATATAATAATAATACATACAAAAACAATAATTATTTTAAAACTATATTAATCCTAAAAGTTTTTTAATGCAATAGTCACAATATTATAAAAAAACTTGGACAAACTAAAAGGTATACTTCCAAACCAAAAGTATATTATAATAATATAATAGTAAAAAAATAAAAAATTGTGTTTGATGCCTTGAAAATTTAAAAGTATATTATAATAATATAATAGTAAAAAAATAAAAAATTGTGTGCGATGCCTTGAAAATTTAAAAGAAGTTTGATCATCATATTTTAAATTTAAAAAACAAAAATATGCGAATCTTTTTAGGTATTTCTCTTATTTTTAAAGATAATATTTAGTGTGAAGTGAAGGATGTAAACTTAATGCATCTAACTGAATAAACATTTAGTGAAATACAAAATATCAAGTACATTATAAAGGTAACTTGCATGGGAACTTAACCTTAAAACTTCTTGTAATTTATAATATTCAATCACGTTAAAAGCACAAGTATTATAAATAGACAATAAAGATATCATAGAATGGATTAGTTTTGAAAGACGTTTAGAATTTTTAAATGGTTTTAAAATTAATATTTATTTATTATTAAATATATATATGGAGTGATTATACAATATTGAGTTGGAAATATTTAATAATTAAATAGGAAATGGTTGTGTATTAAAAGGTTTTCAATCTAATTAATTTTTATGAGTTTAATTGTAATAATTTATTTTGTAATTAATATTTAGTAGTTGATTTAATGATGTCATAATCAATCTAATTAACTTTTATGAGTTTAATTCTAATAATTTATTTAGTAATCAATATTTAGTAGTTGATTTAATGATGTAATAATAGTTGGTTTGGATCATCATTATTTTTCAAACTATATCATTTAAACAAGATTAGGTACCAAAGTACAAAGTATCGATTACAACTAGCACATATAATCAGTGTTTCCCTTGAAGCATAAGATCCAAACTATAGTAGCACTAGTTAACAAAAGTAGATTTGATTACAACATTGTCTAACTTATTAAATCTACTTGTTCATCACTAAACACAAGTGTTGAAATTATAACTAAGCATACGCATTCTACATTTTGAGCTTGAGATCCACACAATAATTATTTCAATTAACACCAACAATTGTGATTACAACAATATCCAAAAAACAATATTTAGTTGTTAATGCTAAGTGCTCACATATAAGAGCCGTAAGGATGGCTAGCTTGGTTAACACTAGTAGGTGTTATTACAAGAATATCCGATGGGAAATGTTTAGTGGTTCACAAAATTCAATCACTATTGCCTTTCAAGTAGAAGATCCAAACAATTGTCAACTTAGTTAATATTAGTAGGTGAAATAACAACAACAACAACAAACAATGTTTAGGTAGCTTAGATAAACATTACTACCTTTCAAGCACAAGATTGAAACAATTATCAACTTAGCTAACAATAGTAAGTAAAATATAATCATTACCATCCTTCAAATGAGATCTGAACAATAATTCCAACAATAGCTAGCTTAGTTAACAACAAAAGTTGTGATTACAACAATCTCAAGTAGGCAATATTTAGTGGTTGATATTTAACATCAAGGCAATAGAGTTCAAATGATTGATATCCTAGATAATTACCACCACCTTCTGAGCACTTATGTTGGTGATACTAAGGACTCGATCATAATTGCATGCTTATTAGGCATGTAGTACATTCTATCTATGACTTTGAGATTTTCATTGGTGGCTTGGGACATCCACATTCATTGAGAATGATAGCTATCAAAATTAACACTAGTAGGTGCAATTACAATGTTATATAAAAAACAATGAACTTATTAGCATATAATAGAAACCCAATAAGAAGAGTCTCCACTATAACAACTCTAAATAATCATTATTTTTCTACAAGCACGAGATCTAAACTATATTTGGGCCAACACCAATAGATGAAATTACAATGATATCCTATAAGCAACATTTAATGGACGATAAATAGTACTTAGGCCCAAAATCCTAAACACAAGAACCAAACAATAATCAACTTAATTTTAGTAGGTACAATTATAACAAGTATAGATAATTAATTCACCCTTTCAACATGAGATCTAAATGATAATCATCCGACTTAATACTAATATGTTTAACTATAATTATAACCATTAAAAAATATTTAATAGTCCATAGTAAGCATTTATTAACAAAAGTCTAAATTTTAACAAACATGGATTGTCATAAACACCCTCTCACCATGAAATCCAAATAGTGGTTGGCTTGATTATCATTAATAGTAATACCATGTAATACTTAGTTATTGACAATAAGTACATAGGAGACCCATCTATAGTTAGTTATTATTATAGTTACATGAATTTATAATAAGTTTGATTAATATAATTAGTAGATGAGATTACAACAATATCTTTAACATGGAGGTTTTACCTTGTTGACCAATATCTTATTGAGTTCATTCATAAAAGGAGTTTAAAATTGTGAAAAATAAAGTCAATATATTGTAGGTATTGGGGAAAAGAGTATTTTACTAAAAAGAGGTATCTAGTAAAAATAAAAATATAGAGTTTTTATTATTGGAAAGATGCATTATGAGGGGTGTTCAATAAAAATATTTTTAGAATTATTTATTAATATCTAGTGAAATTAAAGATATTCTTTAATATCTAATAAACACAAATGGTTCTATGTCACAAGTTCACTAAGTAAAAAACAACTAATTTGATAATACTTAACTTGTGTCCATATTTCTTTGTTCTCCACTTCTAATCGTGAAGGAGATTTCAATCGTTTATCACAACTGAATTTAACGCATTTCAGCAACGTTTCACTTCGTGCATATGTTTTCTATTTTTGTATTTACAAAATAACATAACTACAGATTTGAGGAATAGTTTTTTCTTTGGCTCTTAAGTAAACGACACAATTTTAAAATATACGAGATGGTAATACATGTGGTTCTATGGTGTAGTGGTTAGCACTCTGGACTTTGAATCCAGCGACCTGGGTTCGAATCCCGGTAGGACCTTTTTACTTGCTTACTTTACTGAACGTAGATACACGTCAAAGTTTAAGGTTAGCCCATATTTTCACGCTTCCATTTGGATCTATACTTTGCTGATCTTTATTTTCTGCAGTCCTTGTTGATCGATTTTTACTGTGTCTAATTCCAGGTTGGGGAGCTTTATTCTTCATACTCGATGTGGAGAAATCTTAAATCTTTGCCCAACATGAATGCATAACAAAACTCTGAAATCTTAAATCTTTGCCCAACATGAATGCAGAACAAACCTCTGAGACGATATGCAGTTGAGCAGCGAGTTCATCACATCAACCTTTGGGCAAGAATGGAATGGTAGATTGTCTGGTGGAGGGAACCTTTTATACTACGAGAGAAATATAGATAATGAAGAACATATATTAATAATGGATTTGTTATATTTAAACATTATATATATATATATTTTGGTTTTACCATGATTGTGCTCGGTAGAGCTTGGATATTTCATGGGACAGTTTTATTTCTCCTGACTCCTACCCTCAATTCTTCCCATGAGATTTGAACAAGTAATCTAATGGCGAGATTGGTAGAGTTTGGATATTTCATAAGACAGTTTTATTTCTCATTATTTCTCCTACTCTTACCTTCAATTCTTCCCATGAAATTTGAACAAGTAGTCTAACAGAGACTAAACCTCAATATATATATATATATATAATTGACAAGTATCATTAAAAATATATATATACTTTTATACATTAAAAAGATTTTTTTAGGTCAAACTTGGTTCAATTCTTCCCATGAAATTTGAACAAGTAGTCTAACAGAGACTAAACCTCAATATATATATATAATTGACCAGTATCATTAAAAATATATATATACTTTTATACATTATAAAGAATACTTTTATACATTATAAAGATTTTTTTATCTGTTATATTGGTCAAACTTGGTTCTTGGTTAGTGTAAAGACAAAATAAAATAGAAAAAACAAAATTAAAAAAAAAAACACAAAAAAAAAAACAATAAACAATATAAGAAGACACATTAACAAAGAAAATTCTTTGAACTTGTTAATTTTATTTATCGTTTTTTTTTTATAAAAAATAAAAAATTTATACATTTGTTTTTAACACGATATAAATTTGATAATTTCATTTATCATTTTATAATTGAAATTTATCATTTTTATATTATGTGAAATATATGAATTAATAATTATTAAAGTTTGGAATGAAAAAAAAAACTTTTTTCTATTTCATGATAGTGTATTATGACAAAAGTGGAAAGTCAAAGAGGTAACTGATATGAAATAGATCAATATATATGTATTTACTTCTAGGTTCTATATTTCCTTATCAAAATCATGTTGAATCTGGAATTTCTAGTTTTTTTTTGTATGTCTCAAATTGCATGTCTCAAACTCTTTTTTTTTTCAAAACAACAACAACAAAAAATTATTGAAAACTTTCAAATGATGTAAGGTACATTTGAAATAGATTTATCAAGAGAAATTTGTGCTTCCTATTTTGTTCAATGCAATATCATGTGGAGGCTAAGTCAATTCTCATTAGTTACACATTTAGAGTTAGTTAGTTGCAATACCATATGGAGAGCAAGTTAATTTTCATTATTTACACATTTAGAGTTAGCTACTTCTTGTTTTTTAAGAATATTTTAGAGAATCCAAAACCCTAATCCTAAGTAGAAGAAAGAGATCTAAATCTCTAATTGAGAATGTTGAGATTTTGACAAAAACCAACCATTATTACAATAAAAAATAAAAAAAAACTATGAAATAATGTTTTTTTTTTTTTTTAAGTAAAAAAGAGTGTTACCTGCTATATTATATTAACAAAAATACAGAGAGGTACAACAGTGCCGCTGCCACCAAATGTGCCGCCATTTTACCGGAAAACAGCACAATTTGGGGCACATAAGTAGCTTCCGGGAAAAAATATATATATATTGTTTCGCCATCTTTCCTGCCCGAAGGAAACCAGGAAAGATGGCAATATATCGTCTTGACTCTGAACAGCAAGATTACAAACCAAACTAATAAATACAAGATGAAATACATGGTGACCTGTCGTCCTCGTCCTCCTGCCACGCTGCTCTGGCCTGAATGACAAACGGTTGGGCGCACGTTGGGCATTTTCAATTTGTCGAGGCCTTGGAGTAAGCATCCAGAAGCATATCCAAACGTTGTCCCATTAGGAGGGCTATGTGCTCCTGGTCTGCCATTTGTCTTCGGAGTTCAAACACTAGATATGGGTGTGCCGCGTGGAGGAATGGTGGATGGACACCGGAGCGTGCATGCATTCCTTTTGTGTCTACTTCACCTGGGTTACCCTTCTATGCTTCTGCATTGGCCTTGTCTTTGTCCATGGCTGCAATGTTTGTATGGTGCACCATTACCGCACCGGTCCTCTGTGAGACCACATCCATGTAAGGCACCTCCTCAACATAACACGTTGGGAGATCCTCACAGAGCCTCCCCCTTGTTTTGTCTCTTGCCTGAGGCTCCAAGGCAGTCGGAGTGTCTTCCGTGTATGGTATTTCCTCTATGTAGCAGGTTGGGAAATCCTCTCTGGGCTCTCCCCTCAAGCTACTTCCAGCATGAGTTTCAGGCTCAGTTAGAGGATTGTCTTCGTGCTTAATGTCTGTGGGATGCCAATTATCCAGTGCTGGTGGGGTCTGAGTGCGCTTCTTTGTTGCAGATTCAATTGTAGGAGCATGGAGTGCGAAACGAGCTACCCTCTCTCTTTTACGAAGAATGGAGTTGGACAGCGAGAGTGCTCTTTCCATATGTTGTCTCATATGGCGTTGTGCAACGTGGGTGTGCCAAGCCGACCCGTGATGAGGCTTGCCTCGCTCCCTATGCATCATGGAGGAGGAGTAAGTATCAAACTCACCAGGGCTCAGAAAAATCGACAGGACGAAAAGAAAGACGCACCAGAGCTCACAGTCGGTGGGGAATTGTAGAGAAAGAATGAGCCAACTGCGACCAAACCTCTTTGCTTTCACATTCTTGTGGGACAACTACACCTGGCTTCGCTTTAACTCTGCCATACTTAATGCTTGCAGTGTCGACCCTTTTGTGCGAGAGAGAAGTCACTCACCCGGAGGTCACCTGTAATGGCCTGCTCCCATCGTTAATGCTGAATAGATGGGGAGTGGTTGGCTGCATTTAAACCTGGGTTGGGCTCTATGCCAGAAGGCCATATTACGCAACGTGTCACCCCATCTGGGGCTGAGGCATCCCTGCTAGCAAGGTATCTGCATCGCCTCGAGAATTCTGTATCATCAGAGAGATTGTCTTGCCAGTGTATGAGTTATGACTTGGTCTCAACTCCTGCATTCGCCAGGCAATCCGCTACTTTGTTTGCTTGTCTTTTCACATGAGAAGGGACTATGGTGAGGTTGGGGTGGACAAGAGCTCCAAAGTCTTCCAAAAGTTCTGAAAGCCTTCAACTGGGAGAGATTCATAGTGGATGTTCTCCATGAAGGATTTTGGTGATGAGTTGGATGATAATCTAAGAATCTCCCTCTACCATGACCTTTTGGTGTTGATTGTGAGTTGCAACCTAGAGACCTTGAATAAGGCTTAGAAGCTCAGCAACATTGTTTGTGTTCTCACCCAGGAAACTGGCCACCAAATGTATGATCTCACCAACATGGTTCCGGAGGACTGAGCCGAATCCTATCGGTCCTGGGTTTCCCCTAGAGGCACCATCAAAGTTTATCTTGATGAAACCTAGTGGAGGGGGGGTCCATCTTGTAGGGATGTTGGAATGGCTACCTTTTGCCTTCACGGGAGTGCGAACGTGAATGTGCATATTCCATCTTTTGAGAATATTATTTTCCTCGGGAATTCATTGAAGATCTTCAGGGTTCCAAGGTTTGTTGTTTACCGTTTCTCGAATTAACTTCTCAACCCGTTCCCACGTGGTAGAAGGAAGGGAAGTTTTTGAATGAAAGATTTGTTTCTTCCATTCTTTCCAAATTTCCCATAAGGTGAACCCAAGGAGCAGTCGCTAGATGCATTCGAGAATTAGGTTATGGAAGGAGATAGTATCCCAATTCACAATTGTTTCCCTGATACTGCTCATGTTTTTGTTGGTGTGTGTCATAGCTTGGGCTCCCCAATCCCAGATCTGTTGACTGTAGTGGCAGTTGTTGAAAAGATGTTCCATAGTTTCCTCTCTCTGGTGACAAAGGGTACACCTGGAGGGGCCTATAAAGCCTCTTTTTAAGAGATTATCCCACGTGAGTATACGATTTTGAGTTGTGAGCCACAGGAAAATTGAGACTTTGGGCCATAGGATGCCCTTCCAGATTTTTCTCCAAATGATTTCTGGGGTCTGATTTTGGTAGTTTCCCTACAGGTAATAAGCTTCATTAACCGAAAAAATACTTGTGGTAGAGTGTCCCCATCTAAGGATGTTTGGTCCTTCTTTGATTGGTATTTTTCGGTGGGCAGTGCATTCTTGCCAGGGTTGGAGATCCGTTTCTTTCGTGAGCTGTAATTCCATTCTCTCTATTTTCCATTGTCGTCGGGGCTAGTTCCTGTGAGTCGAATTCCAAAGATCTCTAACTTTCCGAAAAATATTCAAATGGAGCTTTTGTTTGAGAGGATTGAGATCTTCCAAATCGCTGAGGGGGGGTAGTTGTTGCCACGAGTCCTGCCAAAATAGTGCGCTTTATCCATTCCTTACTTCCCATAAGGCATGCCTCTGAATGAGAGGGCGATTTTTCCAGGCCGTGTTCCAGATGTTGGATCCTTGGATATGGTCATTGAACCTGATTAATTGGTTGGCTTGTGTATTCGGGGCATACTTTTGTTTCCATATTTGCGCCCAAAGTTCTGTCGGATGTTGTAACCATCTCCACCACATTTTGGCCCCCATGACTTGGTTGAGCTTTCCCGGATCACGAAGACCCAGTCCTCCAAAATTTTTGGGTTTGCAAAGTTTATCCCAACCAACTAGTGCCCATTTTTTATTAGCTTGGTGGTCGTGCCACAGGAAATTTCTTTGGAGGCTCCTAATTGCTCAAATTATCGAGATAGGCGCTGCCATAGCAGTGAAGAGGTAGGTGGGCAGTGCCTACAGGACTAACTTGAGGAGCACCAATCTGGCAGCAATATTAAGAGGTCTAAAGGTCTAGTTACTTAATCTATGGGAGATGGAAAGGAGCAAGCTATCCCAAGAAATGGAACGTGTCGGCTCCCCTGTTAGGGGAATGCCAAGGTAAATGGAAGGAAGGGAGCTCTTAGAAATTCCTAAAAGTCTGGCGAGATGGTTCTATACTGTAACTGGCATGTTGAAAAAGTAAATCTTGGATTTGTCTGGGTTTAAGAGCATGCATGAGGCTTCTGTGAAATCATAAAGAATGGAGTTTATCTTGGTGGATTCATAGGTTGTAGGGGTGTTCATTAGTAGAGTGTCGTCGACAAACTGACTGTGTGAAGGTGTCGGATGGATGTTATGAAGGGGTAGTCCTTTGAGGGAGGCTTCCAGAATTGTCGCCTTGATGTAGCGCCCTAGCCCTTCTACCATGAGCACGAAGAGGAAGGGTGAGAGAGGGTCACCATGTCTAATTCCTCTGGTAGACGAGAAGGGTTGGGAGGGTATCCCATTGACCAAGATGGAGAAAAAGGATGAAGAGGCAAGCTTGAGAACTCAATTGACACAGATTTTATCAAAACCAAAGGACTCCAACATGGAGCGCAAGTATTGCCAGCTTACTCTATCAAAAGATTTTGAGAGATCGAGTTTAATAAGCATACCTAGTATCTTGGTCATTTTCAAAGAGTGGATCACCTCATTAGCTAGAATAACGTTGTCCATGATTTGCCTCCCTTCCACATAGCCAGCTTTCCCTTTGGAGATAACAAAAGGAAGGATTGGCTTAAGACGAGTGGCAATGACTTTTGTGATTATTTTGTAAATGACATTGCAGAGGGATATTGGTCTGAATTGCCTGGGATGCGTAACACGCTCCTCCTTGGGGGTGAGAGTGAGAAAAGTTGCATTAAGTGTAGAGAGTACTTGGCCAGATGTTCTAGATTCTTCGACAGCCAGCCAGAGCTCTTCCTTAATTAGATCCCAGCAGTAATGGAAGAAGTCTGTGGTGAAGCCATTCGGTCCCGGTGCTTTTCCTGGGAGCATTTCCTTTACAGCTAGGTCCACTTCAGCTTGAGTAATGGGGCATAAGAGCACTTCATTCTACTCAGGGGTGACCAGCGAGGGTATGTGATTCATTATTTTCTGGATTGCTTCCTCCCTATTCTCGATGGTTTCTGCGAGAAGGTCTTTGTAATAAGTGTTGAGTTCCTCGGCTATTTGGTCATGTTCTCTTATAGGGATGCCTTGAGCATCCTCCAGTTGAGTGATGCGGTTGATGTATCTGCGGTGCACCATTGCCCTGTGGAAGAATTTTGTGTTTCGCTCACCCTCTCTAAGCCATTGAACTCTGGATTTCTAACGCCAAACGATTTCTTCTTGCTTTCTTCGTTCCTCCATTTCTGCTTGGAGTTTCTCTTCTTCTTTCACTAGATCTGGGGTTATGCTTCCTGAGATGAAGGTTCTTTGCAGGTCTTCGATCCTGTGTTCAATTTCTTGCTGTCGTTGGAAAATGTTTCCAAAGGTGGATTTGTTCCATCTCTTCAGTTGTTGCTTGAAATTTTTAGGCATTGTTGGAATTTGTACATGTGAGTACCATGTTCCACTTCCGCCTGGATCCACCAGGTATGTGCTAGCTGGTGAAAATCTGGGTGAGAAAGATAGAACTTTTCAAAGCAGAAGGGTTTAGATCTAGGAATAATGCCAAGATCCAGACAAAAGACAATGGGCCAGTGATCTGACCCTGGTTTTGGTATTATGTTGGCTTCCATTGTCGGGTCTCCCTCGAGAAGGGTTTCTGCTACTAGGAAGCGGTCTAATCTGCAAGCTACGTGCTGGTGGCCTGGTCGTCGATTGGACCAAGTGAAAATTCCATTTTGGGTTTCCATATCCACCATATTTAAATGATCTATGAGGGTTTTTAACTTACCGTTGTCCTGATCCAGCCTTTTGGTTCCTCCAGTTTTCTCTTCCAGCATCAAGATCATGTTGAAGTCGCCGCCCATGATCCAGTTGGGCATATTCAACAGGGTTTTGACATGTTGTAGTTTTTGTATGAAGCTTTCCTTTTCTTGTGCGCTCTGCAGTCCATAGACGTTTGTGATGGCTCCTTCCTTGGTAGATCCTGTTACTGTGAAATAATCCATAAGAGTGCCTGTCGTGGAGAAGGGTTGTTGCAGAGTGACAGTATGAGGGTTCCAGAGAATGGCTAACCCTCCAGAGGCTCCCACTGATTCTTGACAGAAGAATTTGCAGCCTCTCCAGCTTCTTTGAAAGATGTTTTCAGCTTCCAGTCCTGCACATTTAATTTCTTGTAGGAGTAGAACATATGGGTTTTCAGCTTTGATGCAATCTCGGAGGATCCTTTGCTTGGACCTACCATTGAGCCCTCTAATGTTCCAAGTGATTGTCTTCATCATGAGGAAGGGGGGGGGGAGGTATCCCTCTGATAACCTATGAATCTATCCTAAGTTTATCAGCAAGTTTACTGCTTCTTTTATAAGCTGGTGGGTTGTTTTGCGTCCCCTCCGTTTGTTTTCCTTAGTTTTCCTCTTAGATTTTGTGCCTGGTTCGGAGGTTATGCCCAGTCTTGCCATAGATCCTACTGTGGATTTTGTGAAAATTATATGGACTTTACGGAGTTGGTCCACAGAGATGTGTTGCAGGTCTTTTTGGTTAAGATCTTCCTCCATCTTTTCGAGGTCTATGTCCGCCAGATCCGTTTCATCCATCTGCATCGTGGTGTCTCCGTCTATACCTATTTGGGCTGCTTGGATTGTTCCTTTGGTTTGAGTCGGGTTGGGTTCCTCTGGGATTTTTCCCTTCGCCTGGGTTTTTTCTTGATGAGGGTTTTGTATTTCCTCCTCTTCTAGCAACTGATTCAGAATGTCATAGGAATTTTTGGTTGGGACTTTTGGGGCCATGCTCTGGTTATGTTTTCTTGGTGGATTTTTCCGCCTTCCTGTGACATTGGTGAAGCCATATTTTTGCTTACTTTCACCCGCCTTGGTGCTTGGAGAATTCAAAGGGCAGTCTCTGAAGAGGTGTTCGTGCTCATGGCACTTCCTACAACGAAAGGGGATGTGTTCATAATCAATTGTTTGATTCCAGTCGTCATCCTGATATTCTAGAGTGATTGATCCTAGCAGGGCCTTTGAGATGTCCATATAGATACAGATGCGAGCATATGAGGTGTATTTCCTCATCTTTGTAGCCTCCAATGCCTTTACATAGCGCCCCACTGTGTTACCGATACCCATGAGTATTTCTTCCAGCCAGAATTCCTAGGGCAATGAGTACAGATGTATCCATATTGGCGCCCTTGTAAAGTCCTCCTTCTTTGGGCTGAATCTGTCTGTCCAAAAGCACATAAACAATCATGTTGAGTTATAGAAGTATGGTCCATTATCAAATATTTTGTCCTTGTCTTGAAGGTTGTACAGGATTATTGTGAAGAAGCCCTTAGAGTTGAGCTGAAATTCATAGTCTCCTTTGGGGTTCCACCAGTCTTTGATCCAGCGTGTGAGGTCACGTTCAGTTGGCCATAGGCCTAAAAATTTGTCGATTAGGGCATGATCCATCATAAACTGAGTATGTTCACCTACCCGTGTTGATTTGATGTGATAATGAGGGGGTTTTTCCATTTGCGGTATACACTTGCCTAGTTCCCATCCTCGAGAAGCTTTTGGATGAGATGTACTGGGTTCTACGTCCATTTCCTTCCTGAGCCCCTAATCCTGGGTGAAAAGTTGATCTCGCAGATGCGGCGGCGGCTCGAATGCAGGTCTTTTGGCAAGGGTTCCATTCCTGTCATTGGCTGTGACATCGTTGTACGGGGGGGGGTTTACCCCCCTCTTCCGAACTCATCCTAGCAGCTCAGTTGTTTCGTGAAGCCTTCAGCCACAAAGCTTAGTCTGTTGTCCTGGAACGATGGTGTCAGTGCATGCAGCAATCGCGTCTAAGGCGTTGTAGAGCCCTAGGGTTTCCAGCCCGATTTTCCTCGTCTTTCACCACCTTGTCAATTCACTATGAAATAATTTTAATAGAGTCAATGAATGAAAATAAATTGTAATTAGATCTCCACATCATTTTTTTCAATAAACTTTGAGGTAATATTTATAATTACATTTTTATATTTTTTTCTCTCTATACATAACAAGGTTTTTAAACAAATTAGATATATACTTAAAAATAATCAAAAATTTTGATATATTGGTAGATTTAACCTTAATTGTTATTTAGTTGTTCTTTGTATATTCATAATTCTCTTTTTATATATATTTTGGTCTTTATAATATAAAAAAATTAAATACAAAATTATATCATTTTTTTCAAATTAAATACTTTTTCAATATTAATATAAAAAAAATACATCATTATTAAATTGGAGATAGTACACCATGTGAAATTGTTTTAAATTATCAAAAAAATGTATATTAAAAATTAATCTAGCATGTTTTAATATAATATAACAACCATATTTACAATTGCCTCTTTAATATTTAGTAATCTGAAAATATCTTTATACAAAAAATAGAGGATGATTTTGGAAACTATGACTTATGACTTATTGTATCCCTAACCCTATTATGTTATAGGATAGAAAAATAATGCTTTGAAATAGAAATAAATATTGAAAAACTAAACACAAAAAGATAGAATATAACATGTGATAATGTTAATGTTCCTTTTCAAATTCAAAGTCTGCAATAATGTACACATACTACTTATTGAATTGGGTGGCTTCTACGCATTGGTCCTCTAGTGCTTTATGTTAGACAACTGAGAGGAAGGGGTGAATCAGTTGTCATTATGATTAAACAATTATACCTATTTTAATCTCATTACATAACACTTAATGATGATCACAATAATTCAGGGAAGTAAGCAATAGAGTATTCAACATCAATCACACACATGAAGTATACAGAGACAGATATTCCCGAGGAAACCCATAAAGGGAGAAAACCTATTCTTATTAATATGATAAGCAGTGTTTATTTTCTATACATTATCATTATTATGAGCACCCACTCTTTTTGAGGCTACCACCTCTATTTTACAAGCTGCAACTTTTTGAGAGCATCAACTCTCTGGTTTATCTAGCACCCACTAGAAGGAAGCACCAACTCCCTGAGTATTCCAGCACCAACTGGATGGAAGCACCAACTTCCAGTCACACAGGCACCAACCTGTATAACAGAGAACAATGGTTCTCCCTTGCACCACCCTACCACCCCGGTTTTTCTGGCTGCAACCAAATGGAAGCTACAACTTCTTGTGTTCAAGCACCCACTTGAAACTCTGAGGACAACAGTCCTCCCTAGCACCACCCTACCAACCTAAGATGTAAATCTTTGCTTGCTGAACTTTATTACAGTGATACAACATTTTTCAATGACTTACCAGTATCATCATTGTTCTGCTACACTGCTCTGCTCTGCCTGCATCAGTGTCTTTCTCCTCGAATCTTCTTGTGTTTTATGCTCTATGTGCCATGTCTGTTCTATGCGCTATGCCTCCCATATGCACTTTCTTACTCTGTTCATGTTGTATTCTTCATTACATACAATTCAACTTGTTTTTCACAGAAATGGAAACCTCTCTCTGTCACAACATTTTTGTTTTATTCATGCTCTCATCATTCATTACCCTCCCATCTCCAATGCTCAAGTCGGGAATCTCAAAACGCTCATTTCGGGAATCTCAAAACGCTCATTTTGGGAATCTTATCAAGAGCTATGATTCCAACACTCAGGAACAATGATTCAACCGCTCAAGAACGATGATTCAGTTAGTGTAATTGAATCGTAACTAATGAAGAAATCACGAGATGAAACAACAACCCTTCGATCAAATTCGATTTGATCAACGTTGTTGGATTATACATGCAAATCAACGCCGTTGGATTATTGTGCTAGCTCCTTCCTCAATCTTCCATTAATGTGACCTTGGGCGATGATCTCATGTGACCATGTGATTGCAGGCATGGTCAAAGGTGGTTTGAGGGAAATCCATTTTTTGCCCCGCAATTCACCACAGAGCTCCACATATGCCTTTGGCGATACCATGGTTTTGATTGCGGCCCACTCATGAAAAATTAAGACACGAGCATGTTCTGGCCCCGCAATGTGATGGGACCATCGATCTAACGATATTGACAATGCTCTTGAACTGACGGTTCAGATCTGTCCACTCAAGTCTACGGATCAGATATACCCTTCCTAAATCAACGACTGAGATTTACTTCACGATCCGGGCTCCGGGAGTTTCAAATTTCAAACCTTGCTTTTCCCATACGCCAAACTTCTGGAGTTGACAATCCACTGACGCATGTTCCTCTCGGATCAACAGTCCTCGTTCACTTCGGGAATTTGACCTTTCAACCAGATCAACGGTTTTGTCGTCCCCTTTCTCGATCAACGGTCGAGATCTGCTTCGCTACTCTAGGCTTCGGCGATTTCAATTCTCAACCTTCACGCTCTCCCAGAACGCTTTTAGCTGGAGTCCACATATTCCTGCCACGTGACCTCCTCAAATCAACGGTCCTCATTCACTTCGGGACTTCGGCCTTCACGAGATTCAACTCCTCTACACTCGCTTGCTCCCGAAGTGTTTCACCCGGAGTCCACGATCTAACGATGTGTGTCCTCCTACAAATCGATGGTCCTCAAATCCTTCAAGTCTCTGGACTTTTGAAATCTCAAGTCTCAAACTTTACTTCCCCTAAAAGTATGTGGATTACTGCCACGTGTCCTTGCTGACATGGTCTACCACATGTCCTTGTTGACGTGGTCTGCCACATATCCTTGCTGAGGTGGTCTGTTGACATGGGTGAGACGTGTAGGCAATGTAGTGGAGTGTGGAGGCAGAGCGTGGTAGTGGAGTGTGACGTGTAGCGGGTAGTCGAGTGTGACGTCAGAGAGCGAAGGTGGTATGTATGAGTGGTTTGGTGGTTTACTCGAAGGGGGGGTTAGGCGGTAAGTGGTAATGAGCGAGGGGGTTCGATTTGACAGGAAGGTGACACGTATGAGGGTCCCACATGGAAAATACCAACAACTCGAAGCCCCCCCCCCCACAGTTAAAGGCAGAAAAGTTGGGGGGATCCAATATGCCTTGTCGACCGTAGATCTGAGTGCCCGATTATCGGTTGCTGAGATTAGCGTGCCCTTCATCTAACATATTATTCCCTTCCACTTTATAATGATCTGACGACTGAAATTTACTTCAAATGATCCGATGGTCGAGGATTTATTTTGGCTCTCTAGCTCTCCGGGCTTCGGGTAATTTGACTTTCAAGTTGCCAATTATTCCGAAGTGAGATTCCCTGAAGTTTCAGATCTCGCGCCACCTGTCCTCCTCGACGATGGACGGCCCCAAATCATTTCGGGACTTCGGAACTTTGGCAAGCTCCCTCTCCTGCGTATGCAAAGCGCTAAGGCTCGCGCACCTTGATTTGATCAGACGGTTGTTGGAAATTCGGGTAATTGAGATCTCAGATCTCGGCCCTTGCTTTTCCTGTCCTTCCATTAATTCAATCTGACGGCTGACAAAAATTCAGATAATCGAATTCTCAACCGTTTTGCTCTGCTTATCCTATCCTTCCACTTAAAGTGATCCAACGGTCGTGAAGACTCTCGAAGCAGATCCACGATCAAGGATTTGATCTTGATCATGTTTATGTACTATGATTTCTCTTCTAAGATTTGATCTCTGCATAATATTCACTGCTCCTCCTGTGCTTATGATTTTCTTGTTTTCCATCATCGTTGTTGTTATTTCCATCAATGACAAGCACACTGTTCCTGTAAAAACATGGCAACAATCTCCCCCTTTGGCATTGATGGCAACCCTGAAAGGCTGCACTATTCTTCTTAGACCTCCAACTGTAGCATCCAGACCACACCTTTTCTCCCCCTTTGACATCAATGTCAAAGAAAACATGCTCCCCCTGAGTTGTTGCAGTACTTTTTAGAGGTATCATAGATTCAACCAACACATACTCCCCCTGACAGGTAGGCTATTTTAACTTGATAACAGGGTCACACCCAACTTTTGGTGTAGATACTCAAACTGAGATTGTGCAAGCGGTTTAGTGAAGATATCAGCTATCAGTTCTGTGGAAGGAAAATAATTCAACTGAACAACTCTACTTGTAACCTGCTCTTTGAGAAAATGATATTTTATTGGTATATTCTTAGTATTTTCATGTAGAACAGGATTCTTGGAGACACTAATTGCACTGGTGTTATCACAGTCAAGTGGAATTGGATCAGTATAAGTTACCTTCAAATCTGCAAGAGTTTGTACCATCCATAGGATCTGAGTGCAGCAAGTAGCAGCAGCAATGTATTATGCCTCTGTAGTTGATAATGAAATAGATCCCTACTTCTTACTAAGCCATTCTACTATCGAATCACCTAAGAAGAATGCACCTCCATTGGTTCTCTTTCTCTCATCCAAACAGTTTTCCCAATCAACATCTGAATATGCAGTTAATTGAAAATTATGATTTCTAGGATACCAGAGACCATAAGTCATTGTACCCTTCAAATATTTGAATATCCTTTTGACAATTGCTAAATGACTTTGCTTAGGAGCAGACTAATAATGACCTACCATTCCAACAACTTGCATTATATCAGGATGGGATGTTGTGATGTACAAAAGGCTGCCTATCATTGATCGATATGTTCTTTGATCAACATCAAGTGAAATATCATATTTGTTGAGCTTTCAACCAACCACCATAGGTGTGCTCATAGGTGTATAATCTTCCATCTGAAACCTCTTTAACATCTCTTTCAAATACTTTTCTTGAGAGATAAATATCCCTGCATAACCTTGATTGATTCATAAACCAATAAAATATGACAGTTCTCCTATCATGGACATCTCAAACTCAGTATGCATTGAATTAGCAAACCACTGAATTGAAGGGTCATTAGTGCATCCAAAAATAATGTCATCTACATAAACCAAAACAACTAATAAATTATCACCTTCAGACTTAATGTATATATTATTGTCAATGGTACCTTTCTTGAACCCTTTGTCCTGTAGAAATTTGTCTAGTCTATAATACCAGGCTCGTGGTGCCTGTTTCATCCCATATAATGTCTTTTTCAACTTACAGACATAGTCAGGATTATTTGTCAGTGAAAATCCTTCAAGTTGTTCCATATATACTTCTTCTTCTAGATCTCCATTAAGAAATGTTGACTTAACATCCATATGATATACTTTAAAGTTATTATGACATGCATAGGCAAGAAACATTCTGATGGCTTCCAATCTTGCCACTAGTGCAAAGATTTCATCAAAATCTTGTCCTTCAATATGTGCATAGACCTTACAGACCAATCTGGCTTTGTTCCTGACGACTTGTCCCTGCTCATTCAATTTATTCTTAAAGACCCATTTGGAACCTGTGATATTTTTACCTTCAGGTCTAGGAACCATCTCCCAAGTATTGGTTTTCTCAATCTGGCCAAGTTCATCATTCATGGTTTTAACCCAATGGTCATCTTCACTAGCTGCATTAAATTCTTTAGGTTCAAGCAAAGATAGAAAGGCAATCCGAGATTGTTTTGAGACATTATTCAACTGCTTTCTTGTCCAAACTCCTTGGTTTATATGACCAACTATCTGATGTTCAGGATGATTCTTCCTAATAACTTTGGAG
This sequence comes from Picea engelmannii, assembly GCA_009831015.1. Classification (NCBI taxonomy): domain Eukaryota; kingdom Viridiplantae; phylum Streptophyta; class Pinopsida; order Pinales; family Pinaceae; genus Picea; species Picea engelmannii. Next base: position 619,051 of record ML784088.1, on the reverse strand, counting down.
GGTGTCTTTGTCTTGATCTCCTGGTTTGAGTCTTGTAGAGTATTTGTATCTAAATCAGAGTTTTCTCCTTCTGATTCTTGGACATGTTCATCTTCAACTTCAGTTGTGTCCTCTGTAGCAGACTCAATATTGTTCACCTCTCTTACTGGGACTCCTTCATCAACCTTTAAATCAATACAATCAAATAATTTAGACAATCTTTTATTAAAGCATCTATATTCTTTACTATTGGTAGCATATCCTAAGAAGATGCCTTCATCAGCCCTGTCATCATACTTGCCAAGGTTTTCATTATTGTTCTTTATGTAGCACTTACTCCCAAAGACTTTTAAGTGTTTGATTGAAGCAGGTCTTCCATACCATAGTTCATAAGGTGTCTTGTCACTGTGTGGTCTGAGGTGGGATTTGTTAAGAATATGGACTATTGTGTGTATTGCTTCTACCCAGTAGGTTTGACCAATGTTCTTCTCATTCATCATTGACCTGGCCATTTGCTAAACTGTTCTGTTTTGCCTCTCAACTACTCCATTTTGTTGTGGAGTCCTTGGGATTGTGTATTCTCTCTTGATCCCATGTTTATCACAGAATTCCTTGAAATAACTTGACATAAATTCTCCTACTCTTTCTGATCTTACTTTCATTAACCTATTGTCTGTTTGATTCTTAGTTAAAGCCTTAAATATTTTAAATTTCTCAAATGCTTCAGCTTTTTCTTTGAGAAAAGAAACCCAAGTGAGTCTGGAGTAATCATCAATGATCAACATGAAGTAGTTTTCCTTCCCTATGCCTTCCTGTCTTGATGGTCCACATAAATCCATATGAACTAATTGGAGTGGTTTCTTTGTTGAGGTAGAGCTCTTGGATTTAAACTGTGTCCTGGTTAGCTTTCCTACTTGGCAGGGTTTACACACAGAATCTTGTGGCTTTGATATTCTTGGAAGATCTTTTACTGCCTCAAAAATTTTTATCTTGATTAAGTGGTCAAAGTTTAGATGCCCAAGTCTCCTATGCCATAACCAGCTTTCATCATGTTTTCTTAGATGACACTCTTCTCTATCTTCTTTTAGCACATATACATTATTATTTGTCCTTATGCCTTTAGCCACCACTTGTCCTGAGTTTACAAACTTTATCTTACAATCTTTGGAAGTGAACACCACTTCACATCCTATGTCACACATTTGACTTACATTGAGCAAATTATGTTTCAGCCCATCTACAAGAAGAACATCCTGGGCTTTTCCTTTACCATTACTCAAACTCACCATCCCTTTACCTTTGATTTTACCTGGTTCATCATTTCCAAAGGTCACATTTCTTGTTTTTCTTTTACTTATAGATAGAAACTTATCATTGTCTCTAGTCATGTGCTTGGAACATCCACTGTCTATATACCAGGGGTCTTTTTGTTTTTGAGCTGAAAGTACTAGACCACATTTTTTATTATCTGTCTTTTTCCATATGTTGGCATTTCTAGCTAAGGGTTTTATCCTTGGATCTTCTTTGTAATTCTTCAGATGGAAGCTTGCAGCTTTGTGGCCGAATTTATGACTATTATAGAATTCGAGTTCATTGTTCAATAGGTCAAAGTGATTGGTGCAACTTTGTCTACTCATTGGTTGTTTAGTTCTATGTTGCAAAGATTGTTTATTTCTTGATCTCTTCAGTTGCATGTCTCTAAACTTAATTTGCAATCTTATGACCAAAATTAGAGAAATAAAAACAATAACCATGGAAGAAATTTGTGTACCTGAAGGATGGCCTTCTTCTTGGCATTTGTTGCTCCAGCTTTTGATATCTTTGTTTTTTATCAGGGATCATCTTGTCTTTATTGGCTTTTGGTGGCAGAGTACTCACATGGTCTGATTGTCTGCTGACTTGGAACTTGATCATCTTTACTGACTCTTTTCTTTCTGGTTGTTTGTTGCTTGAATCACTTACATAGCCTAAACCAGTCTTCAACAAAGGAGATCTGTGTTTTCTCATAATGTCATTTAATTCTGTTGAGGCTTTAATGCTTGGAAGATTTTGGAGATACAATGCTTTAAACTTCTCCATCTCTTTTTTGGTTCTTACTACCTCTTCTTCCAAGGCTTCACATCTTGCCTTATTATCTGATAATTTTTGTTTTAGAATGTCCTCTATTTTATTTGCCTCCTCTAATTCCACTTTTAGTAGGGCAAAGTCTTCATCAAGTTTTTTACTATCTTTCTCGAACTATATCAGCAATTGTTTTGTTTTTTTCTTCTTAAATATGAGTCTAGCAATTTTTTCTAGAGCACTGATCAGTTCTCCTTCCAAGTCAACCACAACTTCTTCATCATTAACATCACTTCCTGTGATTTTATTATCATAATAGTCTTTGTCCATAAGCATAAATTCATTAACCTTATCTTCACAAACAGAATCACTATATGTGTCTCCTAAAGAGTCATCATTGTTTACACATAAACTTTTATTTTTATCAAATCTATTGGATTTGTACTTCTCTTCACCTTCAGCGTTCTAGTCCTTCTTCTTCTGTGGACACTTAGATGAAAAGTGACCTATCTTTCCACAGTTAAAAAAATTGAAGGGCAACTTGCCTTGGTGTTTGCCTGATCCTTTCTTTATTCTTCTCACAAATTTTTCTTCAATTTCATCAGGCTCAGAATCCCCAATCTTATTTTCTTTAAATGATGCTTCTCTAGAGGTCGATTTATCTTTACCTATCCTCATTTCATAAGCAGTCAGATTTCCTAGGAGTTGGTCAAAAGGCGGAACTTTTAGATCATTAAGTTCTTCTATAGCATAGACCTTTGGGTTGAACCTATCTTGGAAAGATCTCAAAATTTTATGAACTAAAGAGGCTTCCTCAATTTTTTCACCAAGTCCTTTCATTGAATTTACTAGTTATTCAACTCTTGGAAAGTACATACCAACAGTTTCATCCTCTTTCATCTTTATTTGTTCAAACTATAATCTGTAGGTTTGAAGCTTGGCACCCTTTACCTTCTCACTACCTTCATAATTGCTAATGAGTTTGTCCCACATTTCTTTGGCATATTCTAAGTGCATAACTTTTACAAACTTTGCTTCTGCAAACCCACTCAAAATAGCATTCATAGCCTTAGCATTGAAGCTGAATTCTAGCTTGTCATACTTAGAAGCCAGTACAACTAGCTTTACATAACCAGTCTCTACCACATCCCAGACATCTGCACCTAAATCCAGTATGTAGGTTCTCATCCTAACTTTCCAGAAGGAAACATTTGTTCCATTGAACAGGGGGGGCTTATTGGTTGAAGTTCCTTCATGATTAGTCATGTTTAAGCTCTAGGATATACCCTTAGATAAGAGGAACCCGCTCTGATACCAATTGTTAGACAATTGAGGGGGGGTGAATCGGTTGTTACTATGCTTAAACAATTATACCCATTTTAATCTCATTGCAGAACACTTAATGATGATCAAAATAATTCATGGAAGTAAGCAATAGAGTATTCAACATCAATCACACACATGAAGTATACAGAGACAAATATTCCTAAGGAAACCCATAAATGGAGAAAACCTCTTCTTAATATGATAAGCAGTCGTTATTTTCTAAACATTATAATTCTTATGAGCACCCACTCTTTGTGAGGCTACCACCTTTGTTTTACAAGCTGCAACTTGTTAAGAGCACCAACTCTCTGGTTTCTCTAGAACCCACTAGAAGGAAGCACTAACTCCATGAGTGTTCCAGCACCAACTGGATGGAAGCACCAACTTCCAATCACACATGCACCAACCTGTATAACAGAGAACAATGGTTCTCCCTTGCACCACCCTACCACCCTAGTTTTTCTGGCTGCAACCAGATGGAAGCTACAACTTCCTATGTTCAAGAGCCCACTTGAAACTCTGAGGACAACAGTCCTCCCTAGCACCACCCTACCACCCTGAGATATAAATCTTTGCTTGCTGAAATTTATTACAGTGATACAGAATTTATCAATGACTTACCAGTCTCGTCACTGTTCTGCTACACTGCTATGCTATGCCTACATCAGTGTCTTTATGCTCACATATTCTTGTGCTTATGCTCTGTGTGCCATGTCCGTTCTATGTGCTATGCCTCCCCTCTGCACTTTCTTACTATGTTCATGTTGTATTCTTCATTACATACAGTTCAACTTGTTTTTCACAGAAACGGCAACCTCTCTCTGTCACGACATTTTTCTTTTATTCGTGCTCTCATCATCTGTTACCCTCCCATCTCCAACGCTTAAGTCGGGAATCTCAAAATTCTCATTTCGGGAATCTCAGAACGCTTAAGAGCCATGATTCCAATGCTCATGAACAATGATTCAACAGCTCTGGAATGATGATTCAGTTAGTGTAACTGAATCGTAACTGATCAACAAATCACGAGATGAAGCAGGAACCCTTCGATCAAATTCGGTTTGATCGACATCGTTGGATTATACACACAGATCAGCATCGTTGGATTATTTTGCTAGCTCCATCCTCAATCTTTCGTTGATGTGACCTTGGGCGATGATCTCAAGTGACCATGAAATTGCAGGTGTGGCCAAAGGTGGTTTGAGGGAAATCTGCTTTTCACCCCGCAATTCACCACAGAGCTCCACATATGCCTTTGGTTATACCATGGTTTTGATTGTGGCCTTCTCACAAAAAATTAAGACACGAGCATGTTATGGCCCTGCAATACGATGGGACCATCGATCTCATGATCTTGACGGTGCTCCTGAACTGAAGGTTCAGATCTATCCACTCAAGTCTATGGATCAGATCTACCCTTCCTAAATCAACGGCTGAGATTTACTTCGTGATCTGGGCTCTGGGAGTTTCAAATCTCAAACCTCACTTTTCCCATACGCCAAAATTTCGTAGTTGACAATCCACTAACGCGTGTCCCTCTCAGATCAATGGTCCTCGTTCACTTTGGTAATTTGACCTTTCAACCAGATCAACGATTATGCGATCCCCTTTATCGATCAACATTCAAGATCTGCTTCGCTACTCTGGGCTTCAGCGATTTCAATTCTCAACCTTCACGCTCTCCTATAATGCTTTTAGGTGGAGTCCAGAGATTCTTGCCATGTGACCTCCTCAAATCAACGGTCCTCGTTCACTTCGGGACTTCGACCTTCGGGAGATTCAAATCCTCTACACTCGCTTGCTCTCAAAGTGTTTCACCTGGAGTCCACAATCTAATGGCATGTGTCCTCCTACAGATTGACGGTCCTCAACTCCTTCGTCTCTCTGGACTTCTTAAATCTCAAGTCTCAAACTTTACTTACCGTCGAAGTATGCGGATTACTGCCACGTGTCCTTGTTGACGTGGTCTGCCACATGTCCTTGTTGACGTGGTCTGCCACATATCCTTGCTGAGGTGGTTTGTTGACATGGGTGAGATGTGTAGGCAATGTAGTGGTGTGTGGAGGCGGAGCGCGGTAGTGGAGTGTGACGTGTAGCGGGTAGTGGAGTGTGACGTCGGAGTGCGGAGGTGGTATGTATGAGTGGTTTGGTGGTTTACTCGGAGGGGGGGTTAGGCGGTAAGTGGTAATGAGTGAGGGGGGTCTGAGTTGATAGGAAGGTGACACGTATGAGGGCCCCACATGGAAAATACCACCAACTCGCCCCC
>ML784088.1:560680-599627 GCA_009831015.1 Picea engelmannii | reverse complement strand
ATATATAATTGACAAGTATCATTAAAAATATATATATACTTTTATACATTAAAAAGATTTTTTTAGGTCAAACTTGGTTCAATTCTTCCCATGAAATTTGAACAAGTAGTCTAACAGAGACTAAACCTCAATATATATATATAATTGACCAGTATCATTAAAAATATATATATACTTTTATACATTATAAAGAATACTTTTATACATTATAAAGATTTTTTTATCTGTTATATTGGTCAAACTTGGTTCTTGGTTAGTGTAAAGACAAAATAAAATAGAAAAAACAAAATTAAAAAAAAAAACACAAAAAAAAAAACAATAAACAATATAAGAAGACACATTAACAAAGAAAATTCTTTGAACTTGTTAATTTTATTTATCGTTTTTTTTTTATAAAAAATAAAAAATTTATACATTTGTTTTTAACACGATATAAATTTGATAATTTCATTTATCATTTTATAATTGAAATTTATCATTTTTATATTATGTGAAATATATGAATTAATAATTATTAAAGTTTGGAATGAAAAAAAAAACTTTTTTCTATTTCATGATAGTGTATTATGACAAAAGTGGAAAGTCAAAGAGGTAACTGATATGAAATAGATCAATATATATGTATTTACTTCTAGGTTCTATATTTCCTTATCAAAATCATGTTGAATCTGGAATTTCTAGTTTTTTTTTGTATGTCTCAAATTGCATGTCTCAAACTCTTTTTTTTTTCAAAACAACAACAACAAAAAATTATTGAAAACTTTCAAATGATGTAAGGTACATTTGAAATAGATTTATCAAGAGAAATTTGTGCTTCCTATTTTGTTCAATGCAATATCATGTGGAGGCTAAGTCAATTCTCATTAGTTACACATTTAGAGTTAGTTAGTTGCAATACCATATGGAGAGCAAGTTAATTTTCATTATTTACACATTTAGAGTTAGCTACTTCTTGTTTTTTAAGAATATTTTAGAGAATCCAAAACCCTAATCCTAAGTAGAAGAAAGAGATCTAAATCTCTAATTGAGAATGTTGAGATTTTGACAAAAACCAACCATTATTACAATAAAAAATAAAAAAAAACTATGAAATAATGTTTTTTTTTTTTTTTAAGTAAAAAAGAGTGTTACCTGCTATATTATATTAACAAAAATACAGAGAGGTACAACAGTGCCGCTGCCACCAAATGTGCCGCCATTTTACCGGAAAACAGCACAATTTGGGGCACATAAGTAGCTTCCGGGAAAAAATATATATATATTGTTTCGCCATCTTTCCTGCCCGAAGGAAACCAGGAAAGATGGCAATATATCGTCTTGACTCTGAACAGCAAGATTACAAACCAAACTAATAAATACAAGATGAAATACATGGTGACCTGTCGTCCTCGTCCTCCTGCCACGCTGCTCTGGCCTGAATGACAAACGGTTGGGCGCACGTTGGGCATTTTCAATTTGTCGAGGCCTTGGAGTAAGCATCCAGAAGCATATCCAAACGTTGTCCCATTAGGAGGGCTATGTGCTCCTGGTCTGCCATTTGTCTTCGGAGTTCAAACACTAGATATGGGTGTGCCGCGTGGAGGAATGGTGGATGGACACCGGAGCGTGCATGCATTCCTTTTGTGTCTACTTCACCTGGGTTACCCTTCTATGCTTCTGCATTGGCCTTGTCTTTGTCCATGGCTGCAATGTTTGTATGGTGCACCATTACCGCACCGGTCCTCTGTGAGACCACATCCATGTAAGGCACCTCCTCAACATAACACGTTGGGAGATCCTCACAGAGCCTCCCCCTTGTTTTGTCTCTTGCCTGAGGCTCCAAGGCAGTCGGAGTGTCTTCCGTGTATGGTATTTCCTCTATGTAGCAGGTTGGGAAATCCTCTCTGGGCTCTCCCCTCAAGCTACTTCCAGCATGAGTTTCAGGCTCAGTTAGAGGATTGTCTTCGTGCTTAATGTCTGTGGGATGCCAATTATCCAGTGCTGGTGGGGTCTGAGTGCGCTTCTTTGTTGCAGATTCAATTGTAGGAGCATGGAGTGCGAAACGAGCTACCCTCTCTCTTTTACGAAGAATGGAGTTGGACAGCGAGAGTGCTCTTTCCATATGTTGTCTCATATGGCGTTGTGCAACGTGGGTGTGCCAAGCCGACCCGTGATGAGGCTTGCCTCGCTCCCTATGCATCATGGAGGAGGAGTAAGTATCAAACTCACCAGGGCTCAGAAAAATCGACAGGACGAAAAGAAAGACGCACCAGAGCTCACAGTCGGTGGGGAATTGTAGAGAAAGAATGAGCCAACTGCGACCAAACCTCTTTGCTTTCACATTCTTGTGGGACAACTACACCTGGCTTCGCTTTAACTCTGCCATACTTAATGCTTGCAGTGTCGACCCTTTTGTGCGAGAGAGAAGTCACTCACCCGGAGGTCACCTGTAATGGCCTGCTCCCATCGTTAATGCTGAATAGATGGGGAGTGGTTGGCTGCATTTAAACCTGGGTTGGGCTCTATGCCAGAAGGCCATATTACGCAACGTGTCACCCCATCTGGGGCTGAGGCATCCCTGCTAGCAAGGTATCTGCATCGCCTCGAGAATTCTGTATCATCAGAGAGATTGTCTTGCCAGTGTATGAGTTATGACTTGGTCTCAACTCCTGCATTCGCCAGGCAATCCGCTACTTTGTTTGCTTGTCTTTTCACATGAGAAGGGACTATGGTGAGGTTGGGGTGGACAAGAGCTCCAAAGTCTTCCAAAAGTTCTGAAAGCCTTCAACTGGGAGAGATTCATAGTGGATGTTCTCCATGAAGGATTTTGGTGATGAGTTGGATGATAATCTAAGAATCTCCCTCTACCATGACCTTTTGGTGTTGATTGTGAGTTGCAACCTAGAGACCTTGAATAAGGCTTAGAAGCTCAGCAACATTGTTTGTGTTCTCACCCAGGAAACTGGCCACCAAATGTATGATCTCACCAACATGGTTCCGGAGGACTGAGCCGAATCCTATCGGTCCTGGGTTTCCCCTAGAGGCACCATCAAAGTTTATCTTGATGAAACCTAGTGGAGGGGGGGTCCATCTTGTAGGGATGTTGGAATGGCTACCTTTTGCCTTCACGGGAGTGCGAACGTGAATGTGCATATTCCATCTTTTGAGAATATTATTTTCCTCGGGAATTCATTGAAGATCTTCAGGGTTCCAAGGTTTGTTGTTTACCGTTTCTCGAATTAACTTCTCAACCCGTTCCCACGTGGTAGAAGGAAGGGAAGTTTTTGAATGAAAGATTTGTTTCTTCCATTCTTTCCAAATTTCCCATAAGGTGAACCCAAGGAGCAGTCGCTAGATGCATTCGAGAATTAGGTTATGGAAGGAGATAGTATCCCAATTCACAATTGTTTCCCTGATACTGCTCATGTTTTTGTTGGTGTGTGTCATAGCTTGGGCTCCCCAATCCCAGATCTGTTGACTGTAGTGGCAGTTGTTGAAAAGATGTTCCATAGTTTCCTCTCTCTGGTGACAAAGGGTACACCTGGAGGGGCCTATAAAGCCTCTTTTTAAGAGATTATCCCACGTGAGTATACGATTTTGAGTTGTGAGCCACAGGAAAATTGAGACTTTGGGCCATAGGATGCCCTTCCAGATTTTTCTCCAAATGATTTCTGGGGTCTGATTTTGGTAGTTTCCCTACAGGTAATAAGCTTCATTAACCGAAAAAATACTTGTGGTAGAGTGTCCCCATCTAAGGATGTTTGGTCCTTCTTTGATTGGTATTTTTCGGTGGGCAGTGCATTCTTGCCAGGGTTGGAGATCCGTTTCTTTCGTGAGCTGTAATTCCATTCTCTCTATTTTCCATTGTCGTCGGGGCTAGTTCCTGTGAGTCGAATTCCAAAGATCTCTAACTTTCCGAAAAATATTCAAATGGAGCTTTTGTTTGAGAGGATTGAGATCTTCCAAATCGCTGAGGGGGGGTAGTTGTTGCCACGAGTCCTGCCAAAATAGTGCGCTTTATCCATTCCTTACTTCCCATAAGGCATGCCTCTGAATGAGAGGGCGATTTTTCCAGGCCGTGTTCCAGATGTTGGATCCTTGGATATGGTCATTGAACCTGATTAATTGGTTGGCTTGTGTATTCGGGGCATACTTTTGTTTCCATATTTGCGCCCAAAGTTCTGTCGGATGTTGTAACCATCTCCACCACATTTTGGCCCCCATGACTTGGTTGAGCTTTCCCGGATCACGAAGACCCAGTCCTCCAAAATTTTTGGGTTTGCAAAGTTTATCCCAACCAACTAGTGCCCATTTTTTATTAGCTTGGTGGTCGTGCCACAGGAAATTTCTTTGGAGGCTCCTAATTGCTCAAATTATCGAGATAGGCGCTGCCATAGCAGTGAAGAGGTAGGTGGGCAGTGCCTACAGGACTAACTTGAGGAGCACCAATCTGGCAGCAATATTAAGAGGTCTAAAGGTCTAGTTACTTAATCTATGGGAGATGGAAAGGAGCAAGCTATCCCAAGAAATGGAACGTGTCGGCTCCCCTGTTAGGGGAATGCCAAGGTAAATGGAAGGAAGGGAGCTCTTAGAAATTCCTAAAAGTCTGGCGAGATGGTTCTATACTGTAACTGGCATGTTGAAAAAGTAAATCTTGGATTTGTCTGGGTTTAAGAGCATGCATGAGGCTTCTGTGAAATCATAAAGAATGGAGTTTATCTTGGTGGATTCATAGGTTGTAGGGGTGTTCATTAGTAGAGTGTCGTCGACAAACTGACTGTGTGAAGGTGTCGGATGGATGTTATGAAGGGGTAGTCCTTTGAGGGAGGCTTCCAGAATTGTCGCCTTGATGTAGCGCCCTAGCCCTTCTACCATGAGCACGAAGAGGAAGGGTGAGAGAGGGTCACCATGTCTAATTCCTCTGGTAGACGAGAAGGGTTGGGAGGGTATCCCATTGACCAAGATGGAGAAAAAGGATGAAGAGGCAAGCTTGAGAACTCAATTGACACAGATTTTATCAAAACCAAAGGACTCCAACATGGAGCGCAAGTATTGCCAGCTTACTCTATCAAAAGATTTTGAGAGATCGAGTTTAATAAGCATACCTAGTATCTTGGTCATTTTCAAAGAGTGGATCACCTCATTAGCTAGAATAACGTTGTCCATGATTTGCCTCCCTTCCACATAGCCAGCTTTCCCTTTGGAGATAACAAAAGGAAGGATTGGCTTAAGACGAGTGGCAATGACTTTTGTGATTATTTTGTAAATGACATTGCAGAGGGATATTGGTCTGAATTGCCTGGGATGCGTAACACGCTCCTCCTTGGGGGTGAGAGTGAGAAAAGTTGCATTAAGTGTAGAGAGTACTTGGCCAGATGTTCTAGATTCTTCGACAGCCAGCCAGACCTCTTCCTTAATTAGATCCCAGCAGTAATGGAAGAAGTCTGTGGTGAAGCCATTCGGTCCCGGTGCTTTTCCTGGGAGCATTTCCTTTACAGCTAGGTCCACTTCAGCTTGAGTAATGGGGCATAAGAGCACTTCATTCTRCTCAGGGGTGACCAGCGAGGGTATGTGATTCATTATTTTCTGGATTGCTTCCTCCCTATTCTCGATGGTTTCTGCGAGAAGGTCTTTGTAATAAGTGTTGAGTTCCTCGGCTATTTGGTCATGTTCTCTTATAGGGATGCCTTGAGCATCCTCCAGTTGAGTGATGCGGTTGATGTATCTGCGGTGCACCATTGCCCTGTGGAAGAATTTTGTGTTTCGCTCACCCTCTCTAAGCCATTGAACTCTGGATTTCTAACGCCAAACGATTTCTTCTTGCTTTCTTCGTTCCTCCATTTCTGCTTGGAGTTTCTCTTCTTCTTTCACTAGATCTGGGGTTATGCTTCCTGAGATGAAGGTTCTTTGCAGGTCTTCGATCCTGTGTTCAATTTCTTGCTGTCGTTGGAAAATGTTTCCAAAGGTGGATTTGTTCCATCTCTTCAGTTGTTGCTTGAAATTTTTAGGCATTGTTGGAATTTGTACATGTGAGTACCATGTTCCACTTCCGCCTGGATCCACCAGGTATGTGCTAGCTGGTGAAAATCTGGGTGAGAAAGATAGAACTTTTCAAAGCAGAAGGGTTTAGATCTAGGAATAATGCCAAGATCCAGACAAAAGACAATGGGCCAGTGATCTGACCCTGGTTTTGGTATTATGTTGGCTTCCATTGTCGGGTCTCCCTCGAGAAGGGTTTCTGCTACTAGGAAGCGGTCTAATCTGCAAGCTACGTGCTGGTGGCCTGGTCGTCGATTGGACCAAGTGAAAATTCCATTTTGGGTTTCCATATCCACCATATTTAAATGATCTATGAGGGTTTTTAACTTACCGTTGTCCTGATCCAGCCTTTTGGTTCCTCCAGTTTTCTCTTCCAGCATCAAGATCATGTTGAAGTCGCCGCCCATGATCCAGTTGGGCATATTCAACAGGGTTTTGACATGTTGTAGTTTTTGTATGAAGCTTTCCTTTTCTTGTGCGCTCTGCAGTCCATAGACGTTTGTGATGGCTCCTTCCTTGGTAGATCCTGTTACTGTGAAATAATCCATAAGAGTGCCTGTCGTGGAGAAGGGTTGTTGCAGAGTGACAGTATGAGGGTTCCAGAGAATGGCTAACCCTCCAGAGGCTCCCACTGATTCTTGACAGAAGAATTTGCAGCCTCTCCAGCTTCTTTGAAAGATGTTTTCAGCTTCCAGTCCTGCACATTTAATTTCTTGTAGGAGTAGAACATATGGGTTTTCAGCTTTGATGCAATCTCGGAGGATCCTTTGCTTGGACCTACCATTGAGCCCTCTAATGTTCCAAGTGATTGTCTTCATCATGAGGAAGGGGGGGGGGAGGTATCCCTCTGATAACCTATGAATCTATCCTAAGTTTATCAGCAAGTTTACTGCTTCTTTTATAAGCTGGTGGGTTGTTTTGCGTCCCCTCCGTTTGTTTTCCTTAGTTTTCCTCTTAGATTTTGTGCCTGGTTCGGAGGTTATGCCCAGTCTTGCCATAGATCCTACTGTGGATTTTGTGAAAATTATATGGACTTTACGGAGTTGGTCCACAGAGATGTGTTGCAGGTCTTTTTGGTTAAGATCTTCCTCCATCTTTTCGAGGTCTATGTCCGCCAGATCCGTTTCATCCATCTGCATCGTGGTGTCTCCGTCTATACCTATTTGGGCTGCTTGGATTGTTCCTTTGGTTTGAGTCGGGTTGGGTTCCTCTGGGATTTTTCCCTTCGCCTGGGTTTTTTCTTGATGAGGGTTTTGTATTTCCTCCTCTTCTAGCAACTGATTCAGAATGTCATAGGAATTTTTGGTTGGGACTTTTGGGGCCATGCTCTGGTTATGTTTTCTTGGTGGATTTTTCCGCCTTCCTGTGACATTGGTGAAGCCATATTTTTGCTTACTTTCACCCGCCTTGGTGCTTGGAGAATTCAAAGGGCAGTCTCTGAAGAGGTGTTCGTGCTCATGGCACTTCCTACAACGAAAGGGGATGTGTTCATAATCAATTGTTTGATTCCAGTCGTCATCCTGATATTCTAGAGTGATTGATCCTAGCAGGGCCTTTGAGATGTCCATATAGATACAGATGCGAGCATATGAGGTGTATTTCCTCATCTTTGTAGCCTCCAATGCCTTTACATAGCGCCCCACTGTGTTACCGATACCCATGAGTATTTCTTCCAGCCAGAATTCCTAGGGCAATGAGTACAGATGTATCCATATTGGCGCCCTTGTAAAGTCCTCCTTCTTTGGGCTGAATCTGTCTGTCCAAAAGCACATAAACAATCATGTTGAGTTATAGAAGTATGGTCCATTATCAAATATTTTGTCCTTGTCTTGAAGGTTGTACAGGATTATTGTGAAGAAGCCCTTAGAGTTGAGCTGAAATTCATAGTCTCCTTTGGGGTTCCACCAGTCTTTGATCCAGCGTGTGAGGTCACGTTCAGTTGGCCATAGGCCTAAAAATTTGTCGATTAGGGCATGATCCATCATAAACTGAGTATGTTCACCTACCCGTGTTGATTTGATGTGATAATGAGGGGGTTTTTCCATTTGCGGTATACACTTGCCTAGTTCCCATCCTCGAGAAGCTTTTGGATGAGATGTACTGGGTTCTACGTCCATTTCCTTCCTGAGCCCCTAATCCTGGGTGAAAAGTTGATCTCGCAGATGCGGCGGCGGCTCGAATGCAGGTCTTTTGGCAAGGGTTCCATTCCTGTCATTGGCTGTGACATCGTTGTACGGGGGGGGGTTTACCCCCCTCTTCCGAACTCATCCTAGCAGCTCAGTTGTTTCGTGAAGCCTTCAGCCACAAAGCTTAGTCTGTTGTCCTGGAACGATGGTGTCAGTGCATGCAGCAATCGCGTCTAAGGCGTTGTAGAGCCCTAGGGTTTCCAGCCCGATTTTCCTCGTCTTTCACCACCTTGTCAATTCACTATGAAATAATTTTAATAGAGTCAATGAATGAAAATAAATTGTAATTAGATCTCCACATCATTTTTTTCAATAAACTTTGAGGTAATATTTATAATTACATTTTTATATTTTTTTCTCTCTATACATAACAAGGTTTTTAAACAAATTAGATATATACTTAAAAATAATCAAAAATTTTGATATATTGGTAGATTTAACCTTAATTGTTATTTAGTTGTTCTTTGTATATTCATAATTCTCTTTTTATATATATTTTGGTCTTTATAATATAAAAAAATTAAATACAAAATTATATCATTTTTTTCAAATTAAATACTTTTTCAATATTAATATAAAAAAAATACATCATTATTAAATTGGAGATAGTACACCATGTGAAATTGTTTTAAATTATCAAAAAAATGTATATTAAAAATTAATCTAGCATGTTTTAATATAATATAACAACCATATTTACAATTGCCTCTTTAATATTTAGTAATCTGAAAATATCTTTATACAAAAAATAGAGGATGATTTTGGAAACTATGACTTATGACTTATTGTATCCCTAACCCTATTATGTTATAGGATAGAAAAATAATGCTTTGAAATAGAAATAAATATTGAAAAACTAAACACAAAAAGATAGAATATAACATGTGATAATGTTAATGTTCCTTTTCAAATTCAAAGTCTGCAATAATGTACACATACTACTTATTGAATTGGGTGGCTTCTACGCATTGGTCCTCTAGTGCTTTATGTTAGACAACTGAGAGGAAGGGGTGAATCAGTTGTCATTATGATTAAACAATTATACCTATTTTAATCTCATTACATAACACTTAATGATGATCACAATAATTCAGGGAAGTAAGCAATAGAGTATTCAACATCAATCACACACATGAAGTATACAGAGACAGATATTCCCGAGGAAACCCATAAAGGGAGAAAACCTATTCTTATTAATATGATAAGCAGTGTTTATTTTCTATACATTATCATTATTATGAGCACCCACTCTTTTTGAGGCTACCACCTCTATTTTACAAGCTGCAACTTTTTGAGAGCATCAACTCTCTGGTTTATCTAGCACCCACTAGAAGGAAGCACCAACTCCCTGAGTATTCCAGCACCAACTGGATGGAAGCACCAACTTCCAGTCACACAGGCACCAACCTGTATAACAGAGAACAATGGTTCTCCCTTGCACCACCCTACCACCCCGGTTTTTCTGGCTGCAACCAAATGGAAGCTACAACTTCTTGTGTTCAAGCACCCACTTGAAACTCTGAGGACAACAGTCCTCCCTAGCACCACCCTACCAACCTAAGATGTAAATCTTTGCTTGCTGAACTTTATTACAGTGATACAACATTTTTCAATGACTTACCAGTATCATCATTGTTCTGCTACACTGCTCTGCTCTGCCTGCATCAGTGTCTTTCTCCTCGAATCTTCTTGTGTTTTATGCTCTATGTGCCATGTCTGTTCTATGCGCTATGCCTCCCATATGCACTTTCTTACTCTGTTCATGTTGTATTCTTCATTACATACAATTCAACTTGTTTTTCACAGAAATGGAAACCTCTCTCTGTCACAACATTTTTGTTTTATTCATGCTCTCATCATTCATTACCCTCCCATCTCCAATGCTCAAGTCGGGAATCTCAAAACGCTCATTTCGGGAATCTCAAAACGCTCATTTTGGGAATCTTATCAAGAGCTATGATTCCAACACTCAGGAACAATGATTCAACCGCTCAAGAACGATGATTCAGTTAGTGTAATTGAATCGTAACTAATGAAGAAATCACGAGATGAAACAACAACCCTTCGATCAAATTCGATTTGATCAACGTTGTTGGATTATACATGCAAATCAACGCCGTTGGATTATTGTGCTAGCTCCTTCCTCAATCTTCCATTAATGTGACCTTGGGCGATGATCTCATGTGACCATGTGATTGCAGGCATGGTCAAAGGTGGTTTGAGGGAAATCCATTTTTTGCCCCGCAATTCACCACAGAGCTCCACATATGCCTTTGGCGATACCATGGTTTTGATTGCGGCCCACTCATGAAAAATTAAGACACGAGCATGTTCTGGCCCCGCAATGTGATGGGACCATCGATCTAACGATATTGACAATGCTCTTGAACTGACGGTTCAGATCTGTCCACTCAAGTCTACGGATCAGATATACCCTTCCTAAATCAACGACTGAGATTTACTTCACGATCCGGGCTCCGGGAGTTTCAAATTTCAAACCTTGCTTTTCCCATACGCCAAACTTCTGGAGTTGACAATCCACTGACGCATGTTCCTCTCGGATCAACAGTCCTCGTTCACTTCGGGAATTTGACCTTTCAACCAGATCAACGGTTTTGTCGTCCCCTTTCTCGATCAACGGTCGAGATCTGCTTCGCTACTCTAGGCTTCGGCGATTTCAATTCTCAACCTTCACGCTCTCCCAGAACGCTTTTAGCTGGAGTCCACATATTCCTGCCACGTGACCTCCTCAAATCAACGGTCCTCATTCACTTCGGGACTTCGGCCTTCACGAGATTCAACTCCTCTACACTCGCTTGCTCCCGAAGTGTTTCACCCGGAGTCCACGATCTAACGATGTGTGTCCTCCTACAAATCGATGGTCCTCAAATCCTTCAAGTCTCTGGACTTTTGAAATCTCAAGTCTCAAACTTTACTTCCCCTAAAAGTATGTGGATTACTGCCACGTGTCCTTGCTGACATGGTCTACCACATGTCCTTGTTGACGTGGTCTGCCACATATCCTTGCTGAGGTGGTCTGTTGACATGGGTGAGACGTGTAGGCAATGTAGTGGAGTGTGGAGGCAGAGCGTGGTAGTGGAGTGTGACGTGTAGCGGGTAGTCGAGTGTGACGTCAGAGAGCGAAGGTGGTATGTATGAGTGGTTTGGTGGTTTACTCGAAGGGGGGGTTAGGCGGTAAGTGGTAATGAGCGAGGGGGTTCGATTTGACAGGAAGGTGACACGTATGAGGGTCCCACATGGAAAATACCAACAACTCGAAGCCCCCCCCCCCACAGTTAAAGGCAGAAAAGTTGGGGGGATCCAATATGCCTTGTCGACCGTAGATCTGAGTGCCCGATTATCGGTTGCTGAGATTAGCGTGCCCTTCATCTAACATATTATTCCCTTCCACTTTATAATGATCTGACGACTGAAATTTACTTCAAATGATCCGATGGTCGAGGATTTATTTTGGCTCTCTAGCTCTCCGGGCTTCGGGTAATTTGACTTTCAAGTTGCCAATTATTCCGAAGTGAGATTCCCTGAAGTTTCAGATCTCGCGCCACCTGTCCTCCTCGACGATGGACGGCCCCAAATCATTTCGGGACTTCGGAACTTTGGCAAGCTCCCTCTCCTGCGTATGCAAAGCGCTAAGGCTCGCGCACCTTGATTTGATCAGACGGTTGTTGGAAATTCGGGTAATTGAGATCTCAGATCTCGGCCCTTGCTTTTCCTGTCCTTCCATTAATTCAATCTGACGGCTGACAAAAATTCAGATAATCGAATTCTCAACCGTTTTGCTCTGCTTATCCTATCCTTCCACTTAAAGTGATCCAACGGTCGTGAAGACTCTCGAAGCAGATCCACGATCAAGGATTTGATCTTGATCATGTTTATGTACTATGATTTCTCTTCTAAGATTTGATCTCTGCATAATATTCACTGCTCCTCCTGTGCTTATGATTTTCTTGTTTTCCATCATCGTTGTTGTTATTTCCATCAATGACAAGCACACTGTTCCTGTAAAAACATGGCAACAATCTCCCCCTTTGGCATTGATGGCAACCCTGAAAGGCTGCACTATTCTTCTTAGACCTCCAACTGTAGCATCCAGACCACACCTTTTCTCCCCCTTTGACATCAATGTCAAAGAAAACATGCTCCCCCTGAGTTGTTGCAGTACTTTTTAGAGGTATCATAGATTCAACCAACACATACTCCCCCTGACAGGTAGGCTATTTTAACTTGATAACAGGGTCACACCCAACTTTTGGTGTAGATACTCAAACTGAGATTGTGCAAGCGGTTTAGTGAAGATATCAGCTATCAGTTCTGTGGAAGGAAAATAATTCAACTGAACAACTCTACTTGTAACCTGCTCTTTGAGAAAATGATATTTTATTGGTATATTCTTAGTATTTTCATGTAGAACAGGATTCTTGGAGACACTAATTGCACTGGTGTTATCACAGTCAAGTGGAATTGGATCAGTATAAGTTACCTTCAAATCTGCAAGAGTTTGTACCATCCATAGGATCTGAGTGCAGCAAGTAGCAGCAGCAATGTATTATGCCTCTGTAGTTGATAATGAAATAGATCCCTACTTCTTACTAAGCCATTCTACTATCGAATCACCTAAGAAGAATGCACCTCCATTGGTTCTCTTTCTCTCATCCAAACAGTTTTCCCAATCAACATCTGAATATGCAGTTAATTGAAAATTATGATTTCTAGGATACCAGAGACCATAAGTCATTGTACCCTTCAAATATTTGAATATCCTTTTGACAATTGCTAAATGACTTTGCTTAGGAGCAGACTAATAATGACCTACCATTCCAACAACTTGCATTATATCAGGATGGGATGTTGTGATGTACAAAAGGCTGCCTATCATTGATCGATATGTTCTTTGATCAACATCAAGTGAAATATCATATTTGTTGAGCTTTCAACCAACCACCATAGGTGTGCTCATAGGTGTATAATCTTCCATCTGAAACCTCTTTAACATCTCTTTCAAATACTTTTCTTGAGAGATAAATATCCCTGCATAACCTTGATTGATTCATAAACCAATAAAATATGACAGTTCTCCTATCATGGACATCTCAAACTCAGTATGCATTGAATTAGCAAACCACTGAATTGAAGGGTCATTAGTGCATCCAAAAATAATGTCATCTACATAAACCAAAACAACTAATAAATTATCACCTTCAGACTTAATGTATATATTATTGTCAATGGTACCTTTCTTGAACCCTTTGTCCTGTAGAAATTTGTCTAGTCTATAATACCAGGCTCGTGGTGCCTGTTTCATCCCATATAATGTCTTTTTCAACTTACAGACATAGTCAGGATTATTTGTCAGTGAAAATCCTTCAAGTTGTTCCATATATACTTCTTCTTCTAGATCTCCATTAAGAAATGTTGACTTAACATCCATATGATATACTTTAAAGTTATTATGACATGCATAGGCAAGAAACATTCTGATGGCTTCCAATCTTGCCACTAGTGCAAAGATTTCATCAAAATCTTGTCCTTCAATATGTGCATAGACCTTACAGACCAATCTGGCTTTGTTCCTGACGACTTGTCCCTGCTCATTCAATTTATTCTTAAAGACCCATTTGGAACCTGTGATATTTTTACCTTCAGGTCTAGGAACCATCTCCCAAGTATTGGTTTTCTCAATCTGGCCAAGTTCATCATTCATGGTTTTAACCCAATGGTCATCTTCACTAGCTGCATTAAATTCTTTAGGTTCAAGCAAAGATAGAAAGGCAATCCGAGATTGTTTTGAGACATTATTCAACTGCTTTCTTGTCCAAACTCCTTGGTTTATATGACCAACTATCTGATGTTCAGGATGATTCTTCCTAATAACTTTGGAGGGTGTCTTTGTCTTGATCTCCTGGTTTGAGTCTTGTAGAGTATTTGTATCTAAATCAGAGTTTTCTCCTTCTGATTCTTGGACATGTTCATCTTCAACTTCAGTTGTGTCCTCTGTAGCAGACTCAATATTGTTCACCTCTCTTACTGGGACTCCTTCATCAACCTTTAAATCAATACAATCAAATAATTTAGACAATCTTTTATTAAAGCATCTATATTCTTTACTATTGGTAGCATATCCTAAGAAGATGCCTTCATCAGCCCTGTCATCATACTTGCCAAGGTTTTCATTATTGTTCTTTATGTAGCACTTACTCCCAAAGACTTTTAAGTGTTTGATTGAAGCAGGTCTTCCATACCATAGTTCATAAGGTGTCTTGTCACTGTGTGGTCTGAGGTGGGATTTGTTAAGAATATGGACTATTGTGTGTATTGCTTCTACCCAGTAGGTTTGACCAATGTTCTTCTCATTCATCATTGACCTGGCCATTTGCTAAACTGTTCTGTTTTGCCTCTCAACTACTCCATTTTGTTGTGGAGTCCTTGGGATTGTGTATTCTCTCTTGATCCCATGTTTATCACAGAATTCCTTGAAATAACTTGACATAAATTCTCCTACTCTTTCTGATCTTACTTTCATTAACCTATTGTCTGTTTGATTCTTAGTTAAAGCCTTAAATATTTTAAATTTCTCAAATGCTTCAGCTTTTTCTTTGAGAAAAGAAACCCAAGTGAGTCTGGAGTAATCATCAATGATCAACATGAAGTAGTTTTCCTTCCCTATGCCTTCCTGTCTTGATGGTCCACATAAATCCATATGAACTAATTGGAGTGGTTTCTTTGTTGAGGTAGAGCTCTTGGATTTAAACTGTGTCCTGGTTAGCTTTCCTACTTGGCAGGGTTTACACACAGAATCTTGTGGCTTTGATATTCTTGGAAGATCTTTTACTGCCTCAAAAATTTTTATCTTGATTAAGTGGTCAAAGTTTAGATGCCCAAGTCTCCTATGCCATAACCAGCTTTCATCATGTTTTCTTAGATGACACTCTTCTCTATCTTCTTTTAGCACATATACATTATTATTTGTCCTTATGCCTTTAGCCACCACTTGTCCTGAGTTTACAAACTTTATCTTACAATCTTTGGAAGTGAACACCACTTCACATCCTATGTCACACATTTGACTTACATTGAGCAAATTATGTTTCAGCCCATCTACAAGAAGAACATCCTGGGCTTTTCCTTTACCATTACTCAAACTCACCATCCCTTTACCTTTGATTTTACCTGGTTCATCATTTCCAAAGGTCACATTTCTTGTTTTTCTTTTACTTATAGATAGAAACTTATCATTGTCTCTAGTCATGTGCTTGGAACATCCACTGTCTATATACCAGGGGTCTTTTTGTTTTTGAGCTGAAAGTACTAGACCACATTTTTTATTATCTGTCTTTTTCCATATGTTGGCATTTCTAGCTAAGGGTTTTATCCTTGGATCTTCTTTGTAATTCTTCAGATGGAAGCTTGCAGCTTTGTGGCCGAATTTATGACTATTATAGAATTCGAGTTCATTGTTCAATAGGTCAAAGTGATTGGTGCAACTTTGTCTACTCATTGGTTGTTTAGTTCTATGTTGCAAAGATTGTTTATTTCTTGATCTCTTCAGTTGCATGTCTCTAAACTTAATTTGCAATCTTATGACCAAAATTAGAGAAATAAAAACAATAACCATGGAAGAAATTTGTGTACCTGAAGGATGGCCTTCTTCTTGGCATTTGTTGCTCCAGCTTTTGATATCTTTGTTTTTTATCAGGGATCATCTTGTCTTTATTGGCTTTTGGTGGCAGAGTACTCACATGGTCTGATTGTCTGCTGACTTGGAACTTGATCATCTTTACTGACTCTTTTCTTTCTGGTTGTTTGTTGCTTGAATCACTTACATAGCCTAAACCAGTCTTCAACAAAGGAGATCTGTGTTTTCTCATAATGTCATTTAATTCTGTTGAGGCTTTAATGCTTGGAAGATTTTGGAGATACAATGCTTTAAACTTCTCCATCTCTTTTTTGGTTCTTACTACCTCTTCTTCCAAGGCTTCACATCTTGCCTTATTATCTGATAATTTTTGTTTTAGAATGTCCTCTATTTTATTTGCCTCCTCTAATTCCACTTTTAGTAGGGCAAAGTCTTCATCAAGTTTTTTACTATCTTTCTCGAACTATATCAGCAATTGTTTTGTTTTTTTCTTCTTAAATATGAGTCTAGCAATTTTTTCTAGAGCACTGATCAGTTCTCCTTCCAAGTCAACCACAACTTCTTCATCATTAACATCACTTCCTGTGATTTTATTATCATAATAGTCTTTGTCCATAAGCATAAATTCATTAACCTTATCTTCACAAACAGAATCACTATATGTGTCTCCTAAAGAGTCATCATTGTTTACACATAAACTTTTATTTTTATCAAATCTATTGGATTTGTACTTCTCTTCACCTTCAGCGTTCTAGTCCTTCTTCTTCTGTGGACACTTAGATGAAAAGTGACCTATCTTTCCACAGTTAAAAAAATTGAAGGGCAACTTGCCTTGGTGTTTGCCTGATCCTTTCTTTATTCTTCTCACAAATTTTTCTTCAATTTCATCAGGCTCAGAATCCCCAATCTTATTTTCTTTAAATGATGCTTCTCTAGAGGTCGATTTATCTTTACCTATCCTCATTTCATAAGCAGTCAGATTTCCTAGGAGTTGGTCAAAAGGCGGAACTTTTAGATCATTAAGTTCTTCTATAGCATAGACCTTTGGGTTGAACCTATCTTGGAAAGATCTCAAAATTTTATGAACTAAAGAGGCTTCCTCAATTTTTTCACCAAGTCCTTTCATTGAATTTACTAGTTATTCAACTCTTGGAAAGTACATACCAACAGTTTCATCCTCTTTCATCTTTATTTGTTCAAACTATAATCTGTAGGTTTGAAGCTTGGCACCCTTTACCTTCTCACTACCTTCATAATTGCTAATGAGTTTGTCCCACATTTCTTTGGCATATTCTAAGTGCATAACTTTTACAAACTTTGCTTCTGCAAACCCACTCAAAATAGCATTCATAGCCTTAGCATTGAAGCTGAATTCTAGCTTGTCATACTTAGAAGCCAGTACAACTAGCTTTACATAACCAGTCTCTACCACATCCCAGACATCTGCACCTAAATCCAGTATGTAGGTTCTCATCCTAACTTTCCAGAAGGAAACATTTGTTCCATTGAACAGGGGGGGCTTATTGGTTGAAGTTCCTTCATGATTAGTCATGTTTAAGCTCTAGGATATACCCTTAGATAAGAGGAACCCGCTCTGATACCAATTGTTAGACAATTGAGGGGGGGTGAATCGGTTGTTACTATGCTTAAACAATTATACCCATTTTAATCTCATTGCAGAACACTTAATGATGATCAAAATAATTCATGGAAGTAAGCAATAGAGTATTCAACATCAATCACACACATGAAGTATACAGAGACAAATATTCCTAAGGAAACCCATAAATGGAGAAAACCTCTTCTTAATATGATAAGCAGTCGTTATTTTCTAAACATTATAATTCTTATGAGCACCCACTCTTTGTGAGGCTACCACCTTTGTTTTACAAGCTGCAACTTGTTAAGAGCACCAACTCTCTGGTTTCTCTAGAACCCACTAGAAGGAAGCACTAACTCCATGAGTGTTCCAGCACCAACTGGATGGAAGCACCAACTTCCAATCACACATGCACCAACCTGTATAACAGAGAACAATGGTTCTCCCTTGCACCACCCTACCACCCTAGTTTTTCTGGCTGCAACCAGATGGAAGCTACAACTTCCTATGTTCAAGAGCCCACTTGAAACTCTGAGGACAACAGTCCTCCCTAGCACCACCCTACCACCCTGAGATATAAATCTTTGCTTGCTGAAATTTATTACAGTGATACAGAATTTATCAATGACTTACCAGTCTCGTCACTGTTCTGCTACACTGCTATGCTATGCCTACATCAGTGTCTTTATGCTCACATATTCTTGTGCTTATGCTCTGTGTGCCATGTCCGTTCTATGTGCTATGCCTCCCCTCTGCACTTTCTTACTATGTTCATGTTGTATTCTTCATTACATACAGTTCAACTTGTTTTTCACAGAAACGGCAACCTCTCTCTGTCACGACATTTTTCTTTTATTCGTGCTCTCATCATCTGTTACCCTCCCATCTCCAACGCTTAAGTCGGGAATCTCAAAATTCTCATTTCGGGAATCTCAGAACGCTTAAGAGCCATGATTCCAATGCTCATGAACAATGATTCAACAGCTCTGGAATGATGATTCAGTTAGTGTAACTGAATCGTAACTGATCAACAAATCACGAGATGAAGCAGGAACCCTTCGATCAAATTCGGTTTGATCGACATCGTTGGATTATACACACAGATCAGCATCGTTGGATTATTTTGCTAGCTCCATCCTCAATCTTTCGTTGATGTGACCTTGGGCGATGATCTCAAGTGACCATGAAATTGCAGGTGTGGCCAAAGGTGGTTTGAGGGAAATCTGCTTTTCACCCCGCAATTCACCACAGAGCTCCACATATGCCTTTGGTTATACCATGGTTTTGATTGTGGCCTTCTCACAAAAAATTAAGACACGAGCATGTTATGGCCCTGCAATACGATGGGACCATCGATCTCATGATCTTGACGGTGCTCCTGAACTGAAGGTTCAGATCTATCCACTCAAGTCTATGGATCAGATCTACCCTTCCTAAATCAACGGCTGAGATTTACTTCGTGATCTGGGCTCTGGGAGTTTCAAATCTCAAACCTCACTTTTCCCATACGCCAAAATTTCGTAGTTGACAATCCACTAACGCGTGTCCCTCTCAGATCAATGGTCCTCGTTCACTTTGGTAATTTGACCTTTCAACCAGATCAACGATTATGCGATCCCCTTTATCGATCAACATTCAAGATCTGCTTCGCTACTCTGGGCTTCAGCGATTTCAATTCTCAACCTTCACGCTCTCCTATAATGCTTTTAGGTGGAGTCCAGAGATTCTTGCCATGTGACCTCCTCAAATCAACGGTCCTCGTTCACTTCGGGACTTCGACCTTCGGGAGATTCAAATCCTCTACACTCGCTTGCTCTCAAAGTGTTTCACCTGGAGTCCACAATCTAATGGCATGTGTCCTCCTACAGATTGACGGTCCTCAACTCCTTCGTCTCTCTGGACTTCTTAAATCTCAAGTCTCAAACTTTACTTACCGTCGAAGTATGCGGATTACTGCCACGTGTCCTTGTTGACGTGGTCTGCCACATGTCCTTGTTGACGTGGTCTGCCACATATCCTTGCTGAGGTGGTTTGTTGACATGGGTGAGATGTGTAGGCAATGTAGTGGTGTGTGGAGGCGGAGCGCGGTAGTGGAGTGTGACGTGTAGCGGGTAGTGGAGTGTGACGTCGGAGTGCGGAGGTGGTATGTATGAGTGGTTTGGTGGTTTACTCGGAGGGGGGGTTAGGCGGTAAGTGGTAATGAGTGAGGGGGGTCTGAGTTGATAGGAAGGTGACACGTATGAGGGCCCCACATGGAAAATACCACCAACTCGCCCCCCCCCCACGGTTAAAGGCAAAAAGGTTGGGGAATCTAATATGCCCTATCGACCATAGATCTGAGTGCCCAATTATCGATGGCTAAGATTAGCGTGCCCTTCATCTAAATTATTATGTCCTTCCACTTTAGAATGATCTGGCGGCTGAAATTTACTTCAGATGATCCGACAGTCGAGGATTTATTTCAGCTCTCCGAGCTTTGGGTAATTCGACTTTCAAGTTGCCAATTCTTTCGAAGTGAGATTCCCCAAAGTTTTAGATCTCGCGCCACCTGTCCTTCTCAACGATGGACGGCCCCAAATCATTTCGAAACTTTGGCAAGCTCCCTCTCCTGCATATGCAAAGCGCTAAGGCTCTCGCACCTTGATTTGATCGGACGGTTGTTGAAAATTCGGGTGATTGAGATCTCAAATCTTAGCCATTGCTTATCATGTCCTTCCATTAATTCAATCTGACGGCTGACGGAAATTTGGATAATCGAATTCTCAACCATTTTTCCCTGCTTATCCTATCCTTCCACTTAAAGTGATCCAACGGTCATGAAGACTCTCGAAGCAGATCCACGATCAAGGATTTGATCCTAATCACGTTTCTGTATTGTGCTTTCCCTTCTGAGCTTTGATCTCTACATATTGTTCATTGCTCCTCCTGAGCTTATTATTTTCTTGTTTTTCATCGTCCCTTCTGTTCTTTCCATCAATGAAAAGCACACTCTTCCTGTAAAAACATGCCAACACTTCCTCCATAACCAATGCCTATAACCCCCAAATATCCTTTATTAAAGCATCATATTTTTTAATCCAGGAAATCATGTTTATTGATAATTACTTTATGTTGGATACCCTTCTCCTCTATTGTCTACATAATAAAACTTGTGTTATGACAATATATATACACCATCATAAAGAGTTTTGTGTCTCAACTTCACGAGAATCATGTAACTCCACATCAACTTCCTCAATTCAGGTTTTGCTTCTCTTTTCCCTAACTTTATTTTCTATTTCCTCCACTTTTTCCTTGACCTCCTCAAATAACCTCTTTTGGTAATTGTTAGTTGCCTTTATGGCTTCCTTCTTGGATTTGGTCATTCTCTAAAACCCCCTCTTCTTAGGTAGATTTCTACGGTATTTGGGTCTACCCCTCTTGGTAGCCCTACTCCCTTCTACAATCTCTTCCTTCACTAGCTGGTTTCCATCCTTTTCCATGAATAATATCTCTATCTTAGTGCCTTTTCAATCCTTGGGAAACAAAAAATTGAAGGACTAAGATGAGTGACAATCTCAAGCACCACCACCAATACTTAGTTGAAAACCCCAATTATCAACTATGATGTTCGAAGAAAGATGGAACCCCTTGTTCTGTTAGACCCACTGGAGACCTAAATTTTTTCCCCAATGATTCTTAGAGCGACCAATTCTTCCACACAATATGGGTTTCGATGTTATCAGACCTCCAATTACACAAAGAAAATAGGAGACTCAGAGACAGAGCTCTAGCACCACTAACCTTTTATGCTTTTGCAAGGGACTACTATGAATTCCAGTAGCCGGGATAGCTCTGCTTGTTACCATTTCAAAAAAAACTCCATGCAAATCCATCATTGTAACCATAGATCTAGATATGAGATATTGAATTCTCATTGTGAGTGGTGAACAGATGTCTGGAAAAGCGAAATGAAACCTCATTAGCCTCGTCGATTCCATACTCACTACCTGCACCATGTAATCATATGTCTGCACCTCCACCTATCCAATGGTGATCCGGATTTTATGAGAAGAACGCAATGAATACAGATTATTAAAAGATGCTTAACACAAAAAAACAGAGATACAGTAAAACTGGTTTTCTATTCAATAAGGAAATAAGTTGAAACTGTAAAATGCAACGAAAAACAAGCTTGTTGGAATGGTGGTGGCTTATCCTTGAGAAGAGATGCGACGGTTGCGCTCATTCGCAAGAAGATGATTACAATGAGGCTCTAAGGGCCTTTTTACCATAATCATGAATTCCAAAACCCTATACATCGAAAAACCTAACCCTAGGAGATGAAGCACCAAACATCATGTGGGCCTCGTTGGGGTAAGCTAGTACATCAACTTCTCGGGGTCGTCAATTTTGCATATGATCTTCATTTTAGGTGCACGATAGCCCATTGGAAAGGTCTATCCAAGGATTACACATGTCATCGTCAAAATATGACTCCATATACAATCTAATTGTGGGGAGCCCTAAAAAAATGTTGTTTAGGGCCTCAAAACGGCCCCGGAAGTCAGGGACCCAAAAACTAGGAAAAAACTGCTAAACTGAAAAACTGCCAAAATGAACCAGTTGGAATAGGTGGGAGGCCACCTAAATCCATTTGGATCAATCCTCCTCCCTTAGGAATCAATGGTCTCCATTGCATTGAATTCCCCCATCGGATGAGGAAATTTCTGTTGAATTTGGCCCCGGGTGAGCCACTTGCTTTGGTGCAGGAGCTGCCCTGCTTTGACAACTCGATAAAGTTGGATCCTTTTCTATCGAATGCCATTGATTTGTGTTTCCACAATATGATCACTGGATGCATGTTCCATGCAGTCAGGGTTGAGCTTTGTTGGTGTCAACTTCTCTGTTATCTCTGAGGTGTCCAATAATGGTGGGAAATATGGTTGAAGGAGAACCACGTTGAATACTGGGTGCAAGCCAAGGAAAGGGGGAATGTTGAGGTAAAAATCATTGTCACCCACAAACTTGGTGATGGTGTACATCCCATAACAGAGCAGGCAAAGCTTCTGATGGGGTCTTTTCAGGAATTCTTTCTACAAGTGCAACCAAACTTTGTCACCCACCTGAAACTTATGTGGCACCCGGTGTTGATCATGGCATTGGTTGTACTTGGCATTGGACTTCTATAAAATATCCTGAACGTGTTGGCGGATGTGCTAGATCTTCTCAATGAACCAGGTGGATTTTTCAGATTCTGGTGGAGCATGGGACAAGTCGGTCGAGATGGTCGCTAGGGGTAGTGCAACATCCATGGGGCCCAATGGTTGGAATCCCAACCCCACCTAAAAGGGGTTGTGGTCAGTTGAGTTATGTAGGGCTCAATTGTATCTATGCTAGACATAAGGAAGACTCTCATCCCATGTGTGAGGGTGATTGGAATTGTACATGCGCAGAATATGTATGATCATCTGATTGACGACCTCAGTTTGGCCATCTGTCTGGGGGTGGAAGGCAGTGGATTTGGTGAGCTTGGTATCCAGCAGTGACCAGAGGCTCGACCAGAATGTGTTGAGGAACCGACTGTCCCGATCTGAGACAATGGTTTGTGGGATCCCAAAATGTACCCATACTCGTTCAAAGAAGAGCTTGGCAGTGGCCTCTGTTGTGATGCTCTTCTTGAAGGCGGTCGAAATTGCCATCTTGGAAAAGCGATCAATAACCACAAAAACACGGGCATTTCCCCTCTTGGTGGACGAGAGGCCCGACATGTAGTCCAATGAGATGGATTCCCACAGCTTGTTAGGAATAGGAAGAAGGTTTTATAAGCCCTGTTTCTTGGTGGTCAGTTTGGTAATAGCGTAGGTAGTGCAGGACCTGATATACTTGCTGACATCCTGTCGAAGTTTCAGCCACTAGAAATGTTTTTACAGCACTGCCATTCTCTTTTCAACACCAAAGTGTCTTGCTACCCGATTGTAGTGAGCTTCCCAAATCAGTTTCACATGCTCACTTGATGGAACGCAGAGATGGCCTAGACGGCACAACAACCCATCCTGAAGATAGAAATTAGCGACCGTTGAGTTTGCGTCCAACATTTTGTAGGTGGTGGAGAAGTCAGGGTCTGTCTCATAGAGGTGGGGCCATCCAGAAGTCTCGTGGTCGCAAGAGTCTAGCACCATGGTGAGTGTCGCAATTGGAGGTCAACTAAGGCAATCAGCAACTCGGTTGGTACTTCCTATTTTATACTTTATGTTTAGGTGGAATTGTTGTAAGTATGAGGACCACTTCTGATGGTGGTCATTCTGCAATTTTCCTTGGGTCTGCATCAATTATAGTGGCTTGTGATCAGTGTGGATGACTGTCTCTTTCCAAAGAATGTAATGTCTCCACTGGAGGCAGGCTTTCACAATGGAGTACATTTATTTTTCTTAAGTAGGGTACTTACGGACAACATCTGATAGTGTTTCACTATGATATGCCATGGGGTGGTCGTGTTGAGTGAGAATGGAGCCCACGACATAGTTTGAAGCATCTGTCTCGATCTCAAATGGATGTTGCAGGTCCATTAATGAAAGTACTAGGGATGAGCACAAGCGTTTCTTCAATTCATCGAAGGCTTGTTGTTGGGATAGTCCCCACAAAAATTTGGCCTTACCGCCACCCCTAGTTACTTGGCTGAGGGCCCATGCGATATGAGAGAATCCCAACAAGAACCTACGATAGAAATTGGCGAGGCCCAAGAAGATCTGAAGCTCAGTGAGTGTGGTTGGGGCTGGCCAGTCACGGATGACCTGGATATTGGATGGATCCACATGCACACCATGTTGATCAATGATGTAGCCTAAGCAATTTACCATGTCCATGCCGAAAAAGCATTTTTCCAAGTTTGCATATAGTTTTTGTTGTCGCAGGGTGTGCAGAACCTGCTGAATATGTTGCAAGTGTTCCGCCCAAGTCTTGTTGTAAATGAGGATGTCATCCAGATACACCACTACAAAAGTATTGGTGAAAGGTTGCAGGATATCATCCATCATCCTCATAAAAGTTGTTGGATCATTTGTCAAACCAAATGGCATGACCATCCATTCAAAAAGACCTTCTTTTGACTTGAAGGCAATCTTCCATACATCTATCTGTTCTATTGGGACCTAGTGGTAACTAGACTTCAGATCAATCTTACTGAAGTATTTGGCCCTCGTGAGTTGATCAAGGAGTTCTTTGATTCGAGGAATCGAGTATCAGTTCCAAACTATGATTTTATTCAAGGCTCGGTAATCAATGCAGAGTCACCAAGTCCCATCTTTCTTCTGCACCAGCACGATTGGGCTCCCACAAGGCGATGAGCTGGGATGGATGTGCCCCTTGTGGAGAAGTTCTTGGATCTGCCTCTTGATATCCTCGTTTTCTAACAGAGAGCGGTGGTAGACTGGCCCATTGGGTAGCGGTGCGCCTAGGGTTAGATCGATGGGATGCTTAACCTGGCAGTGCAGAGGTACCTCGATAGGAGAGGAGAAGATATCTTAGTATTCTTCCATGACCTTATCCACTTGCTTTTGTTGTGTGGAGATATCGGTCACGGAGGCCCTAGATGTGGCTACGATCTTTCGCTCACTTTGAGAGCGAATCACAAAGAAGAAAAATTTATTGGCCTGAGAAATGACCTTCCTGAATTACTTGGCAGATATCAAGGAAATACCGCTAGGTGGGACTACCTCAGGTATCCTGTTCAAAGTGATAATAACACTACGAGGCCTAGACTCATATACAGCATGATGTTTCCATAAATAATATTGGCCCAAAAGAACATTACAAACTTTGAGAGGGGCAACATCACACAATACCTCGTCTTTGAAGGGCTTGATGTCGTATGACAGTCGGCACTGTTGGCTGACGCGGAGATCACTTCCTTAGCAGAGCCATCCAATGGTGTAGGGTTACAAGTGTGGAATTGTTGACAGGGCCAGTCGCTTGATGACCTTTGTTGATATGAGGTTCTTCTAGCTACCATTATCAATGATGAAGTGCATCGGGGTGCCTTTTACTCACATCTTTGAATGGAAAAGGCGCTTGCCTTCTTCTGGCTCGTCTGGTTCACCAGGATGGAGATTGGTGGTAGAAACGGTGGCATTGGGTTCCACGTCAATGATTTGTCTTCCCCTTTTTGGTTTTGACTCAGAGTCAGAACTCACATCTAATTCAAAGGATTTCACTTCGACCACCAGCGACTTCTTTGAGTGGCAATCAACAGTGTTATGCCAAGGGATCTTATGGAAATCGCACCACTTCCTAGTATCTTTCTTTGTCCTTCTGGTGTCCTTCTTTGCTTATGGCTTGGAATGGTTGTCGTGATACTATCCATTTTTTTTTTTGTCCTTTGTTTTGTGGGTTGGGGCCTCCCTTTCCTGGATTTTGTTGTGAGGGGTTCCAAGGCCCAAATTGCCGCATCTTTTCTTTTAGCTTCTGCTCAATTTTGATGGCATATCGATAGGTCGCGCCCAAGGAMAAGATGTCCATAAATTCCATTTCAGTCTGGATGTATCTATGCAGAGCATCGGGATACTTGAGCACCAAATGTCACACTGAATCTTTGATACCCAACTTGGTGCGCAAGGTATGGAGATATTTGTGAACTTTGGCACCGCTTGGTCTCTCTCTTGCCACAATGTGGTCCATTTGGTATACAAGTCGTCATAACTTCTGATAGGGTAGTATTGTTCCTTAATAGTATCCTTGAAGGATTCCCAAGTGGCCACGATTGTAAATAATGAGAGTTCCTCTATTTCCTTTTTCTCACAAAAAATTTCCCACCGATCTTTGACATGGGAAACGGCTTTGAGGAGCGCAAAAGTAATATTTTCTCTATTTGAAAAGTTATGGACAGAAAAATACCCTTCTAGTAGATTCAACCATTTTTCTACAACATCTGTGTCTATATGACCTTCAAATATAGGAACATCGAAGTTGATTTGTACCTTGAAGGGGGCAACGCCTCCACTTGAGGAATATGCGTCACCTGTTGGTAGTCGCCAAAGGATTTGTGTGAAACTATCCATCATCTCATTCCTCTGTTGCATGAGGGATTCCTCAAGAAACATTTTGAAAGGATATCATGTCCCATCATCTTTCTTTTCTCTTGCCATGAAAGGTTGTTTGGGCGTGCGAGATATTTTGTCCTCAAGAGAAACAAGATCGAGAACCAATTCTTTGTACCCTGACCTCGTTGGGGACATGCATTAAGACGACAAGGAGCGGACTGCTCTGATACCACTAATCCAGATTTTATGAGCAGAACAAAATGAATAAAGATTATTAAAATATGCTTAACACAAAATAACAGAGATACAGTAAAACTGGTTTTCTATTCAATAAGGAAATAAGTTGAAACTGTAAAATGCAACGGAAAACAAGCTTGCTAGAATGGTGGTGGCTTATATCTAAGAAGAGATGTGATGGTTGTGCTCATTCGCAAGAAGATGATTACAATGAGGCTTTGAAGGCCTTTTTACAATAAGCATGAATTCCAAAACCCTAGACATCCAAAAACCTAACCCTTGGAGATGAAGTGCCAAAAGTCATGTGGGCCCCATTGGGGTAAGCTAGTACATCAACTTCTCGAGGTTTGTTTTATGATCACGATAGCCCATTGGAAAGGTCTATCCGAGGACAACACATGTTGTCATCAAATGATATCTCCATTCATAATTTGACTGTGGCGAGCCCTAAAAACGTTGTTTAGGGCCTCAAAACAACCCCGGAAGTCAAGGACCCAAAAACTAGGAAAAAATTGTCAAACTGGAAAACTGCCAAAATGAACCAGTTGGAATAGGTGGGAGGCCACCGACATCCATCTAGATCAAATGGTGTGACAGAGTTATTCCATCAATTGTAATGGATAAATCATTTTTTAGCTCCTGTATCACCTTATCAAGAGGAAAACTATACAATCTTTATATATAAATAATTATTTATTTATGAAATAGTTTTATTTATAAACTAAACTATTTATTAATTAATTAGTCCTTATAATATATAATGTGAAATTAAACATATATATATATATATATATATATATATATCTTGGTCCATTGGATGTAGCTTGGGTGGTTGGAGGAATGATTGTTACCCTCCCCACCCAAGTTTAATTCCTTGTGAGTGACATGTTGTGGCCTTAAATGGGCTTATAAGATGCTCTTGTTGTTGAGCCCCGAATATTCTGAAAATACTCATCCTCCCTATGTTCTCTCGCGAGCACAGATATCCGGTGTCGTGAACCATATATATATATATATATATATATATATATATATATATCCTAAACTAATCAATGTTATTTAAACATAATAAGTATAAATTGAATGTTAATTGGGTTTATTTTGGGTGCTTGGGAGGAATGTTGTTATCCTCACCACCTAGTTTCTTGATAAGTATAAATTGAATATCAATTGGGTTTAGCTTGGGTGGTTGGGAAAAATGTTGTTATCCTCCCCACCCAGTTTCAATTCCCCAAAGTGACATGTTGAATGTTGTAATGAGAATCAACTATAAATAAACAAAAATAAACTAAATGATAAATAATAATAATAAATTATGGTGATAGATTGAACTTTAAGTTGTAATTTTATATATGTAACTGTGTTTATGAACTATTTATATATAATATAATCTATTTATACATAATACAATTTATTTATATATATTTAAAATTGAGTCCTTATAAAATATAAAACTATACAATTTTTACATATAAATTAATTATCTATTTGTCAATTGGGTTTAGCTTGGGTGGTTGGGAGGAATGATTGTTTTTTTAACTATAACTGAAATTGTATTATAAAAGGGGTTGTGCCAAGGCAAACAACACTATCAAAAAATTTGTACAAAAATTTGGCACAATGCCTAAAGAGTCAGTTGCAACCGGCGGGGAATAGCATATTAACAGCTTCCTAAAAGACTTCCAAACTGCGTGACTACAAACTACTTTAGCATAATATACTAAAATTAAAATGACTTTGAAGAACATCAAATATAAATTGACTCGTTATCAAGTGGCTCTTGAACTTCATCACACGATGGTGAGCTCCTTTCCACTTCCATTGGCACGATATCACAGCCATCATGATCTACCTCTGAGAGTCCATGACGAGAAGCAGCAGAAGTTTGGTTGAAGGAGGAAGATTGAGCAAATTGGGGCAGGACCAACAACCTCAAGACTTGTTGACACTTAGCTTCTAGATTAGCAACGGCTTGCTCCAAAGTCCCAAGCTTAACCAAGACCTATTGAAGGAGGTCACTATTGGGTGCTATAAATTCCTCATGACACCTATGGATTCATTTTAGGTCGTTCCAATTGGGCTCTGTGTCTATGATTGAATAAACTTCTAAAATTCCTACACAGTAATTTCCACCACACGTATTAGTTGGAACAGAGAGAAATGAAGGAGTGGGTTCTTCAAAATCATGAACAAACTCTCTATCCAAGAGAGATCCAGAGACAATAGATATATTCCCACCATAACCATACCAATCCTATGAAATAGACACATTGTCGAATACCATAGAACCAGAAGAAATGCCAACGAAAATAACTTGAACAAAACCCAAAGAGTTTATAGAGAAAATCTTTTAGAAAATGAACCTGGAGACCAAGGGAAACCTGGTCCAAAGAAAAGAGACTTTCGGCATTGAACAAGAAACCAGGAAACCCCTCTGCTAAAGACCACCACACTCTCTACACCATAGACCAACCTTGTCACCGCCTTCCTAGAACTCAATCCCACCAATCCATTCTCAAGGACCATCTATAACCCCATCTACATCCATCCCCCAAAGCAATTTAATTTTGCATAGACTGAATTGATTGCACCCTCTATACTCGAGGCATATCATATACAAAACTGGCCCAAGTGCTTGAAATTTAAACCACTTGTCCTGCCACTCGTTTCATTGCTTTAATGAACAAGCCATGTTATGGAATGGAGTGAGAGGAGTGAACTCTATTTACTATGAGTATGCCCTCATTTAACCCTGCTCCAAATTTGGCGTAGCGATCCACCAAGGGGTTTAATTCTATTTTGATATGAATGAGACTATACTCTTCAAATTCCTTGAGGAGAGTTAAGATTCGGGCAACAACACTTGCTAGCACATTGTTCCCCACCACTTTCCCTTTAACAAGGGTCCTTATCATGATCAAAGAATCGCCAAAAATGATGATCCTCTTGATCCTTTGATCCCGAGCGATATTAATACCCTTCCAAAGGGCGTAGGCTTCAACAATATTGTTGGATACAATACCTAGACCCCAAGCAAAATGAGCAACAATATGACCTCTGGGATCGTAAATAACCCCNCCCCCCCCCCCCCCCCCCCCGCACCGGTTGAGAATGATTGTTATCCTCCCCAACCAAGTTCAATTACCGTAAGTAACATGTTGATCTCTTAATAAGTATTGTAATGGCTTCAAACCCTGTTGTTAATCGGTGTTGTGACGATTCTTAGGTTTACCCTATATATCGTCCTCGAAATGAGAAATACTAGGAGGATATATATATATATATATATATATATATATATATATATATATATATATATATTAATGAAATAAAATATAATATTAAACTGATCAATACTTTTTATTTTTTAACATAATAAAATATTTATTTTTAAATATAATAAAATATAATATTAAATTAATCAATATTTGTTGAACATAATAAATATAAATTAAATAATATATAATTAATCATCTTATTATTTTTTATTAATTAATCAGTTCAATTATAACCCCCAACACACATATATATAACTAGGATAGAAATATCATATTATAAAAAGGGTTGTAGACTAGCTAGTAGCATGTACATGGATTTGTCAAGTGTTTAAAAAAGACAAAATAACCAAATCTCTATTGTTACAGGAAGGGTTTCACAACCAATTACATGACATATATTCCAAGTGTTCTTGCTTGTTACATGTTTAATAAAAAATCTTAATAGTCTAATGATTATGAAAAACATAAGAGAATGGATAATTTAACGAAAAGCACACATATATATAACTATGATACAAATATCATATTATAAAAATGGTTGTAGACTAGCTAGTAGCATGTACATGGATTTGTCAAGTGTTTAAAAAAGACAAAATAACCAAATCTCTCTTGTTACATGAAGGGTTTCACAACCGATTACATGACATATATTCCAAGTGTTCTTGATTGTTACATGTTTAATAAAAAATCTTAATAGTCTAATGATTATGAAAAACATAAGAGAATGGATAATTTAACGAAAATCTTGATTGTTGTTGCCTTCTTCCTAGTTGACATATGAGGGTGGTGAATTCGGTTGTTCTGTGTCCATCGGCTCCTTTAATTGGTGAATTGTTTAATCCTTTTTTCCTTTAGCTTGAACAGAGATATATGATGCCCTATTATTAGATGTTGCTGACAAGAATTATCTTCGAAGATTCATAGCCAAATTGTGAAACACGTTGTTTTCAACCTCAAGTATATCAATTCTTTATTCCGATGGACCAAATGACTCATAATGTTGGCATGATGTGAGGTAGTAAATGATGTTCGATTTCTTGTATCTTTGTTGACACAAAGAGCAGTGTGCTTTTATTGGCATGAATGGTCTCTTCGTGCCTTCGCAAGTCTCTCCTAAGTTCCTGGATATCCCTAATGTCCATTTTTGTGCTCTATGCTAACTCAACTAGATCAAGAATGTACGAGCCAAAACCAAAACCCCTACACAATTGGAATGCCTTGCACACTCTATGAGTCTCAAAGACTAAATGAAACACACAACTTGTGTTGTAGGCTCCAGCGAATACCAAACCAAGAATAAACAACCTGGACAACATCACCAAAAAAAAAAGTGAAAGAAAGCAAGAAACTAAACATAGGATTCATGAGTCGAGGAGGATATTTACCCACACAAAATTCCCAATTAAAAGATAATTCCACATCCCTGCAATTGAAACTCCAACTCGTCAAATTGCATTGGAAACAAACCAACATTCTGAAAAGAAACCCAAAGCCTAGACTAAAATCACCATAGATTCCTAATTGAACAAATCCATAGAAGACCCAAAGCATAAGGAGAACCAAACCAAAGGAGAAATGAAACAAAATTACATAGGTGAAGGGAAACCACACTGAATCATTATCCTTAGCCTCCAAGTTGGCCACCAAATTAATTTCCCAATGGAGAATGTTAACCATTAAATTCTAGATTGAGTCGACAAGAAATCCAAAGACAGAGAGAGCACTTAGTAGGTAATTGGCCACTACCAAGACCAGACCAACTGTGCACCTAATTCTCTTAAGTGGATTTATCATTATCCCGAAACAACTAATAGATTGCAAATTGTAATCTTCATCACCTAGAGTAAGTTTTAATGTGCACATGGAGCAAGTACCAAATGGTGTCCTCGAAATGCCCTTTCCAATGCTAATAGAGTGATGTGTTCACTGCATATTCATGTGGGGGATTAATGTTGTCAATAATTGTGTCAACCTTGGATGAAAATACTAAGGTATCCCCTATTTTCAAGAATGACTCCTTGGCTAAGTTTTGAGGCCTTATTGGCCCATTTGTCTGCAACCATGTTTAAACTTCTTTTCACATGGAAGAAAGAACTGTTAGACAAGAATCATATCTCCTTTTTTAATTCAAGCTATCAAGACTAAAAACTTGTTATCCGATAGAGAGACAATACCAAGCATCGACTTAATGACCACTAGGGAGTCCCTAATGACCTTTAATACCTTAATATTTTCTTCTTTAGCTATGAGTATGTCCTGAAAAAGAGCATATGCCTCTGTCGGGTTATTGATTGTTTGTAGACACATATGCATATGCCTCTGCATGCATAAGTGTCTACAAATTTTCCTCGGGATCATAAAGGATCCCCACCCCTACCACTTCTATTTATATATTTTTAAATAATTATATATTCTTATATATAAGATACTAATTT
Source organism: Picea engelmannii (assembly GCA_009831015.1). NCBI lineage: Eukaryota > Viridiplantae > Streptophyta > Pinopsida > Pinales > Pinaceae > Picea > Picea engelmannii. The sequence continues at coordinate 567,202 of ML784088.1, read as the reverse complement.
TCTATATATAAATAAAAATACAAAACTAAATAAGATACAAATTAGAACCAAAAAAAAATTAACTATATATCTAGTTAACCCTTAGCTAAACATTATAAAGAAAAATTAAATATAAATTAATTAGAGTTATTTATAATGTTTCACTCATATTTTCTTAACTATATATATATATAATTTACTAATTTTAACAAAATGGTAGTCGACCTTTAACTAAAAAATGATTATTTCTCATTTAATTTGAACTACAATTCATATTAATTAACCTGTAACACCCTGTTTCCCCCAGTTTGTAAAAATAACTATACTGGCCAAGAACTGTGGAAAACTGAAAAATGTGAATGTGTGATGTGAATGGACCTTGTGAAAAAGGTCGATGAATGTGAATAATATATATATATATGTGTGTGTGTGTGTGTGTGTGTGTGTGTGTGTGTGTGTGTGTGTGTGTGTGTGTATTGCAGGACTGCTGAGAGGGGATATGTTGAAAAAGAAACCACGATGGTTGAAGAAAGGTGGTGGAAGGCACCTAGAAAGGTGGTGTTAACTCCACCGAAACCAATACTGTATTTGGACTTCACTGGCCCAGAGAACCAAGAGCGGCTCGCAGGCCCCGAATTAAATGACTCGCCAGGATTGGTAGGTGAATGGCTCCTCATGAGTAATGAGGGATGGGGGGGGAGGGGGGGGGGGGNGGTGGGTGAACTGCCCATCCGAGAGTCATCAATCCTGACCAATGCGAGGGAAATCGCGCCACACGCAACCTTGCTAGAGGAAAAAGGCATGAGGGAGAAGCGAGAAGCGGGCAGACGCAAGGGAAGGCAAAAAAACTCTGGAAAAATACAGAGTGAGTGATAGCAAAGAAGGGGGAGAGTAACCCTCATTCTCGGTCACTGGCAAACCGAGACGCAGTCTCGTAGCATCGTGGTCTCAGCTCGGGGGTGGCTAGTGGTAAATCCGTTGGGAGTCGCTGAGCCTACGGTTGGGTGGAAACGAGCACCCCTCTCAGCAATTGCAATCACATCTGGTGTTATTTTTGATAAGTGTTTTTACATCTTGCATATTGAAATTTATATGTTGACATGTATGCTCAGAGTCTGTTCATTTTTATGAATGGTTTGTGTATAAGACTGCCTCTGTAGTGTCTTGATTTAGAAATGGTGGTTGCACGCTTATAACGGAAAGACCACGTATGGTTTTTGTTTTATAAATTGCTATTTATATGCATATTGAATTAATTCAGACTTCAAGTCTATTCTCGGGAAATGTATACCCCTATCTGTCTCAGGTAATACCCTGGATAGATCTCCCCATAGAGACACCCTTCTTAGAAATCTCACCAAGAACTTGGAAAAAGGATTTGAAGGCGTAAGTCTTGGTAACCCTGTACGAGGAAGAATGAATCTCTTGAAATCCCAAAATAGCAGCGAAGGAATACCGTGTTCACTTCACAAGAGTCGTCAAGGAGGCATTGGATGATTGGAATTCTCCGTGGAGAATTCGCGAAGTCCCGAGAGCCGTCAGATCTTGCAGAGGAGCAGGGGAGTTACAGTAAGCCTATTTTTCAAGTCTTAAGTTCGGGAGAAATCAGACCGTAGGATCTGGGTCGACAAGGACCGTTAGATCACTCGCGAAATCTCATTTCGTGGATTCACGAGTTGAAGGGTTAAAACCCTTACCTCAAGATTTGCGAGTCTGCGAAAGGTGAAGTCCCGAAGGGGCGAAAGGATTTGTGTGAGCCAGTTATTGGTGAAGTGCATCGGAACTCGGCATTTCGGGGTTTCATGGGTTGAAGAACCCAAAGCTTAGCATCAGGATTCGCGAAGTCACGAAGTCCGAAACTCCAAAAAGGCAGGAAGTTCCGTTGTGGGACCCGCATTGACGACATGTCAAAATTTCGGCATTTCGGCATATCGGCGGATAGGAGGTTGAGACTTTTGTCCCGAAAGTCCCGAAGGGGCGAAAGAATCTGAGTCGTCCGTCTACAGGAGGATGTGTGTCGTGGAATCATCCATTTCGGAGATTCAGGCACCGAGACTCACAGAGGCGAGCATCTTGACTTCGCAAGTAGTGAGGTCTCGAGGAAATCTGAGCCATTCGTCTGAGAGCGGACACGTGTCATGAGATCGCCCATATCGGGGATTCGAACATTGGGAGTCATAGAGGGAAGTCTTTCAACCTCGCGAGCGGCGAAGTCGCGAGAGGATCAAGACCGTCCATCTAGGGAGGACAGGTGGCAGAGATCAAGGAATCTCACATCTTGGGGTTTCGCAAGAAGAGAGCACAAGAGTTGGGTGCTCAAACTCACGAAGTCGCAAATCGCAAAGTGGCGAGGAGAAAAATCTGAATCGTTGGATCCAGGAATGGGAGGACCATTGGATCAGAACTCCATGGTGATATCATATATCGAGAATTCGGGTTTTGGAGGTTGGAAGGGGTCACTTTCGACCGTAGAATTCGCTAAGTGTCGAGAGCCGAGGCTCATGAGAACATGTGGCACATCCATCAGGTGGGGCCCGCGCAATTAACAGATGGGCACGCGTCGCCCGGAAGGGAGTCAAAACTATGTTGACTTCTCGCATATTGGAGATTCGCGAGATAGGAGCACGAAGGCTCAACGCTCCAACTCGCGAGGTTGCGAGTTGCGAGAAGTGCAAAGAGGAAGTCAACCATTGTTGAATTTCGCGTCTCAGGAGTTCGGAGAACAAGAGCACGAGAGCTCGATGCTTCAACCTGCGAGGTTGCGAGTAGCGAAAAGTGTCAAAGGGAAGTCATGCATTGCATTTCCCCGATTCGCGAAAAATCGATAAGCGCTTGGTCGGCTTAAGCACATAGACATGGGACAGGGTCATGTGGACAAGACCCCAAGGGGGAAACCTGCCACTTGCTAGCCCTGTCGGGGTTCAGCGCTTCACCATGTCGGGGTTTGCAGAGTCGAAAGATTCGATGCTCTGGTAGTGCTGAGTCGCGAAGCGCGAAAGAACACCATACTTGTTCGGCCTGTGGTCGCAACCCACGATCACATGGAAATGGACAAGGAAGGAACTAGCCTATGCTAGTACCCCCGTAGGTCTTTCGGGGATTTTGATCCTCGAGAATTTGATGAAAATTTTGTTTTCCTTAGTGGGTATGTGAAAAATTGGTATCAGAGCATGGTTACAACACTTGGCATGCTTGGGCTCATGAACAAGTTGCGCAGAAGCTCCATTCGGAACACTCTTAAAAAGAGTAACCCCCTGTCTTAACCTTCATAATCAAAAGACGAAGTTAAGAATGAAAAACCCCTATTGTGTGTGTGTACATGTGAAAATATAAATTATGTACTGGTTGTAAATAAATATAAATATTGACTAACAAGAAGCGTTTTTCCCTTTGCACACAAGCGGAAGATCAACCGCGGGAAAATATCAACGCATAGTATGGTGACTCACCATGAAGTGGAAGAAGGCTCCCACAATAGAGACGAAGAGTCTGACGAAAGGAGGGTAGCAGGGACCCCTCCAGATCTAGTCGAAACTGTGAGGAGCCTCATGGTCAAATTACAAAGTTGTAAGGCTGACAATGAAAGGATCATGAAAGAACAAGAAAAGAAAACAGAAATTAACGCAGTTTTACTGCAGAGTTTATCCGATCTACAAAGACAAATGCAGCATGAACCTGAAACTCAAAAACACGATCATATCAATGGACACACTGAGAGGAGCACCTCGAAAAAGGTCCACCCCAGAGGTAAAGGACCAGTGCCGAGTGATTCCTTTGAGAAGGAAGTTGGTGATTCAGAAGGCTCTTCTAGCAGCAGAACCAGTTCCTATTCCCAAAAGAAACAGAAGAAGCAAAAGCCTTCCAAAGTTTGAAAATTCGAAGAATTCAGAAAGGCCAAACCACCCTCCTTCGACGGTGAAATAAAGAAGGGAGAGGAAGCAGAGGCCTGGCTGCTTGGAATAAAGAAGTATTTCAGAGTCCATGACTTTTCAGAAAATATGAAGACTCGAGTGGCCACTTTCAACTTGAACGGAAAGGCTTCCATTTGGTGGGAAGACCTTAAGAATATGAAAGGGGTTCGCGAAGAGGACCTGTCTTGGGAACGGTTTGAGAAATACTTCCAGAAGAAGTATCTGTCGGAAAGATATTTCAACGAAAAGACTAAAGAGTTTTATGAACTCAAACTGGGACAACTCACTACAGAAGAATATGTCAACAAATTCCTCGATTTGTTGAGGTATGTACCCTATATAAAAGCAGAAAAGGCAAAGGTGCAACGCTTCATCAGTGGACTACCTAAGGACTATCGGAACAGAATTGAATTTGATGAGCCAAAGACTCTAGAAGGCACTATCCTAAAGGCGACCTATTGTCATGAACAGTTTGGCGCATCGAGCAGAACCTCGCAAAGGATGGAAACAGAAGAATAGTTCAAGATTTCAAAAAAGGGGAATTAAATCCCCAGGGTTTAAGAACTATAAGAAGAACCCAAGAATGAGCTTCCCATCCCGGAGTATGCATCAGCAGAATTTCCCCTCCTTGAGTGGAAATAAAACTTCTAGACCCATATCAGTGAAGACCGATAACCCAAAGAGAGAGCCTTTGAAATGTTGGGGTTGCGGGGAAGAACATCTATTGAGAGACTGTCCACACCGACAACAGAATAGTCGAAGGATTTATAACATCCAAGAAGCTACTACCGTCAATGATGTGGCTAGGAGTGTGCCACAAATTTATGCAGCCTTGGATAATAACCAAGCCGACCACCAAGATTCAGTAGTGGAAATAGAAGGTATGATTTCCAACCATCTAGTGTCTGTTTTGATTGACCCTGGTTCAAATTTGAGTTATATATCCCCTAAAGCTATTGACAAGTGTAAAATACAGCCACAAAAACATACCAAGCCATGGTTGGTACAGTTAGCCACTGGAACCAAAAGCAGGATAGCAGAGGTCATACCAGCCTGCCAATTGATGTTGGGTAGGTTCCCCACCCAAACAACCCTTAACTTATTACCCCTGGGATCGTATGATATGTTGATTGGTATGGATTGGCTAGCCGCCCATAAAGCCAAATTGGACTGTTACCATAAAACCTTAGAATGTGTAAGTAAAGAAGGGAAGAGGATAACCCTTCACGGGATCCAAAAACCTATCTCGGTGAGACAAATATCATCTCTGCAAATGAGAAAGTATTTCCGAAAGGGATGTACCCTATATGCAATACAGGTGTTGAAAACAATCGAAGATGACAAACCAAGCCCTGACGATCACCCTATCCTGAAAGAATAAAGAGATGTGTTTCCGAAAGAGGTACCGGGTTTACCTCCAAGAAGGGACATAGACTTCTCGATAGAACTTGCACCGGGAGCAGTGCCAGTGTCTAGGACACCCTATCGGATGAGCACATCCGAGTTAGTTGAACTCAAGTTGCAATTAAAAGAAATGATGGATAAGGGCTATATTCGGCCCAGCGTATCTCCATGGGGAGCACTAGTCATGTTCGTGAAAAAGAAGGATCGTACCCTTAGACTGTGTATAGATTATAGGCAACTCAATAAGGTAACCATAAAGAACAAGTACCCCTTGCCCAGGATCGATGACCTGTTCGATCAATTGGGGGGTGCGTCTATTTTCTTAAAGATTGCTTTGAGGTCGGGATATCATCAAGTCCGAATCAAGGGTGAAGACATCCATAAAACTGTCTTCCGGACGAGGTATGGTCACTATGAGTTCATGGTAGTGCCATTTGGGTTGACCAATGCTCCTGCCACTTTTATGTGCTTGATGAACAATGTACTCAGCAAGTTCCTAGACAAATTTGTGCTTGTTTTTATTGACGATATATTAATTTACTCCAAGAACAGAAAAGAGCATGAAGAGCATCTTAGACTTGTACTGCAAGTGCTAAGAGAACATCGTCTCTATTCCAAATTCAACAAATGTGAATTCTTCCAAAAAGAAATACATTACTTAGGCCATGTTCTCTCCGAAGAAGGAGTAGCGGTAGACCCTGACAAAATCAGGTCTATCATGGAATGGCCTACCCCAAAGGATGTTTCAGACATCAGATCCTTCATGGGACTAGCAGGATACTATAGGAGATTTATAAAAGGATTCTCCAAGATTGGTTGTCTAATCACTACCCTCCAGAAGAAGGGGACGAAATTCCTGTGGACACAGAAATGTGAAGAAAGATTTCAAACCCTGAAACATCTACTGACCCATGCACCCCTGCTGAAGATCGTCGATCCATAAGCTGACTTCCTCGTGTGCACAGATGCCTATAAGGAAGGGCTCAAAGGAGTCCTTATTTATAAAGGAAGTGCGATCTGCTATGAATCTCGAAAATTGAACGAGAATGAAGGCAACTGTGTGACCCATGATCTAGAACTGGCTACCATAGTGCATGCCTTGAAAATGTGGAGGCATTACCTCCTAGGAAGAAAATTTGTACTTATGACAGATCACTGTGGATTGCGATACATGTTTGATCAACCAAAGCTCAATGCTAGACAAGCTAGGTGGATGGCCCTCCTTAGC
>ML784088.1:518244-548046 GCA_009831015.1 Picea engelmannii | reverse complement strand
TGCATGAAAACACAATCCTTGACAGGAGAATGAGAACTTCAAAACGAGGAAATGTGGAATATCTTTGAATTGGTCTTAAAGGCACAAATCCAAGCAAAGCCAAGTGGATTGAGATTGGAAAGGTGAGGGAACTATACCCTCATCTTTAGATAGACTGAAAATAGTCTTTTAGAGGTCCAAAAGCTTTCCAATGGGGAGGTGTGATCCAGGGGATCAAATTTTGCTCAAAATTCAAAGTGTTCGGAATCACTACAAATCGAACGGGTGCATAGGCCTCGTCGTCACGAACCCAACACAACTCGTTTGGGTTCAAACAGACGTCGGATGAGTGAGATATCGCATTATGTTCAAATCATCAAACAGGCAAAAAAAATGTACTGACTGTACAGTCCATACGGATGCTGACGTGATAGGGTCGTACGACACGTGGCAGGTGTTGGTTGGCAGTTGGACGACGAATCATTTCTTGACACGTGGCATTGGTGGCGAATGGATTGGTGACACGTGGCCCAAACCAGGGCCGCCACGTGTCACCTTGGTTATGGTTTAAAATTTATGTAGTTGGCAGGACTCGACCCCGCGACCTCCGGGCAGGGGAAGAGCCTTGGGAAGGGCCGCCCAACCGACGCGCCCACCGTTGATTCTTAATATATATATGGTCTTCATTTATTTAAATTGCATATGTTTTGAAATGGGGGCGCGGTCCGGGCCAGGGCTAAGCCCCGACCCCCGGTCACATAAACCACCATATAACCACCTACCCACGCGCGTTTTCAAATGAATTCGAGCCCACGCACTTGGCCACTTGGCACGTTTCTACAAGTTTAAACCTTGGCCCTTTTCTGTATGTGTGCGCGGTCACATGGTGACTCATATGTCCACGGGTTGTGGCGGTTAGGGGCTAGGTGCGCCCTAACCGTCCTACAATTCGCACCGTTTTGTGGCTGCGTCCAGTGCTAGGTTTTAACACAAATATGCGCGTCGAGGCTAGGTTGAGGAGGTAGAGGTGCATTTTGGCAATCCAGAGACAGCAAGTTTGAAGGGGAACTTCCAGGAAGCCTATCTTCTTCAATTTTTGGCCAAACGAGGTGCCAAAAAAACCCAGCTAGGGGTTTTTGGACGTTTTGAAGCCATTGGAGCCATCTATTTGGCATTTTGAGCATTGTAAAGCACATATTTTAGCACTTTGAGAAAATAATACAAAAGATCCATTGGAAGCTGGACCAGGAGATGTAGCCCAAGAGAAGGGTAGCTCCTTTATCAATTGTTGTGTTATGTGTTTTCTGTTCATTGTTATTTGTTGTTGATTATATGCATCTTGAATATGTAATTTCTATAAAAGTTGTGTTTCCAAAATTGATCCATTTGCATAAGAACACTTGAATTAAAACTTGCAAATATTTTCAAGAATACAAGTCTTTATCATTTTTAGATCAAAGACGCATGGGTTGGAAGGATGTGGTCGCAGGCCCCCCTGAGGCTCAGATAGAAGAATGGGGCTCTTATGTAAAACTTGTGTGCGAAAATTTCATCTCTTTATATGAAGAGTTTGAGGAATCTCTCTGTTGGCCCAGGAACCCTCGAAGTGGGAATTTCTCTGTCAAACTAGGATATAAATCCTGGATGGAGAACAAGATTGTTGGTCATGTTAAGTGGTGGTGGAAACCCATGTGGAAGTTCAAAGCCTCGTCAAGATGCAAAATCATCTTCTAGCTCACCTTGAACAATAAATTGTTGGCTTGGGATTATGGTCAAAAGAGAGGATGGTGTGGTCCTAATAGATGTCCCCTATGCAAGAAAAATTTTGAATATGTTACTCATCTCTTCATCTCTTGCCCTTATGCGAGCCAGGTCTCGGCGATGATCATTGATAAGATCAAGGCTCAAGAAAGGTGGAACAAAAACTCTATGGAAGAATGCTACAAATCCTGGATCCAAGATAGATCGGTGTCCTTATACGTAGGCCTGCCAAGCATTATGGTATCCAATATTTGGTGGGATCGGAACAGTGCAATTTTCAATGACAAGACGGTTCCTCCAGAAGTGACAGCCTCTCTCATGATCAACACGGAAGAAGAATTTAAGGAAGACCCGAGGAAATAGAAAACTCGCTGCTCAATTCCTCCCGCCATTGACTACTCTATCCCTTGGGGATATTTCAACGGAACCTGTCAAGGCCATCCGCCAAAGTGTGGTGTTGGAGTGGTTTTGTTTATTAGTCATACTCACTACATCCATATTAGATACACATCTAGAGAAGGGTTAAATAGCAAAGTGGAACTAATAGCCCTTTGGACTCTTTTAGAAACAGCTAAGGAAAAAAATGTTACCAAACTACAAGTGTTTGGTGATTCTAAAATGGCAATTGATTGGGCCAATGGTAAAATATCCATTCAAAATCCAAATCTAGCCACCATAATGAGAGACATCAAACTCAATTTCAGGGCTTTCGAATGGTTGTAGTTCCACCATATATTGCGGGAACTCAACACAAAGGCAAATGAACTATCAAAAGAAGCTTTGGAGCTACAAAGTGGAGCCTTTGGATTTTATGAGTTTCTTGATGGCATAGAAATAGAAGCCATGGAATTTCGATTGTAAATAATATAACAAAAAAACATATTTTTTGTTTTTGTATTTGGAAGGTCATATACGTATAGTGGCTGCAAATATTCCTTTTTGGAAATAGATAGATAGAGAAAAGGAAGGTTATGCATAGCTTTTGGATAAAGGTCTGCAGAGACCAAATTTTGAATGTAAATGGAACATGTATATGTCTATATGGAATATAACAGATTTTTTCCAAAGGAAAAAAATATAATAATAATAATAATCTAATTTTAAGGTGTCAATTCCCGCTAGCACATCCGGTTAAGGCATGGGTTTTGTTTGCTAGGCGACCCGAGTTAAATACCCTTATGGTGTGTTTGGTCAAGAGGAGACACCCAAAAAATCTAGCCATGTTAAGGGTTGGTGCGGCCCAGGCCGGGTGTGATCCCGCAAGTGATGGGCATTTCTAACAAATGAAAAAAAATAATCTAATTTTAAGGTCACAACCAAGCCAAACACCAAATTGGTGCATGAGACCCTCTTGTTTGTGGGACAAGGGACCCCCTCCGCGCAACAATTTGATCGCTAAAGTCTATAGAGTTATACATACCCTACCCCCTCTAGATTTGGCAATACAAATGATGTGTTTTTAACATTATTAAAAGATTATACATAAGTAAATCACTACACACCAACATATAGTTTTGTTGTATTTGGAATGGCAATATTAAAATTTGTTATGATGAACCAATTTTTTTAAGGTTTGAAGTCTTTTGTTATTTTTGGTCATATTTTTTGGTTAATTTTGTCATTGTTGGAATTGCATATTTCAGTTGTTAAATCTGCATAATCTAAGTGTTCTGGGAATTTTTCAGGTGCTGAATCCATTTATACATTAAAAATGTAATTTAAGCAACTAACAGCTGAGATTTCGTCAAAAATTGTATCCTTTGATTTAGGTGATAATTGCTGAAAATAATAAAAAACTTGGAACATTTAAACTGTCATTCCTCTTTATTATATGAAATCAATTCCAATAATTTATAATCGTTTTATTTTCTTATATTTATTTCCTATCAAAATTTAAACGACTAATTAAGATATGAAATGATAAACACATGTGCTTTGAGTATGTTATTGACTTTCGAAGCCTCCATGTGGTAAAGCAAATTTAATTCTTCTATGGTTTTTCCATCCATGTGCATTTTATTGTGTTATGACACTCTCAATCACTGTGGCAACGAAAACAATGATTGTGTTATGGCACTCTCAATCATTTTGGCAACGAAATAAATAATATTAACAAGTAGAAGTAGGGTGAAAAATATCTCAAAAGGGTGGTTATCGACAATGTAGCAATTCTAATTTAGTGGGAATAAAGTATACAACAAACTCTCTGGTCGTGCCACTTTCAAAACCATACCAAGGGTAATGTCATCGAAATACAAAATAGTTATTCAAGATGTTAATTTGTCGATTGTAACGTGGATGTACTTCAAACAAGATTCGGCAGCGAACACTTTGGGTCAGAAACCTGACACGGGTGTACACCATCTCGTACAAAATGCCAAGCTTGACTAGCGGTTAATACAGGGATTTGTTGGGTATTTTGCTACATTAGCGAACACCATAATTCATATTCATTCGGTGTAGTACTAAACATTCTACTTTTTGGTTTTTTTCCCATATTTTTTGATCGATTTTGTAAAATCCGGCTAGAAATTGTTGAAACTTCAGATTTGAATGGTTGTTGAAATCGCAGATTTGAATGATTGCATCTATATAATCCAAGTAACTTAGGGGATTTTCAAGAAGCTGAATCCATTTATACATTCAAAAATGCAATTTAAACAACAAAAAATAGCTATTTCACCCAAATTTATATCACCGAATTCTTTTAGACAAGTTTTTTTTTCAATATATTTTATATTTTTTAGACAAGTTCTTTTTTTCAATATAATGGGATGAAATATCATCCATAACCCATCACCAAAATCAAGTTTTATAACTGTCCCATTTGCAACAAACAGTTACCACTTTCCTCACCACGTATAGGAAAGGAAAAGAGTGCAACTTTAGCTGAAGCAATGCCTAATTATGAATTTTTTTATCCACGACCCTTCTTGGGAGCGATTGGACACAAAATGGTGTACTGGACAGAGCATGTTCCTGTGAAGCCAATGAAGCATCATGAATATAAACAATAAAAATAATCAAATGAGCTCTTTGGACACATTCATTGCTAATGTAGTGGAGATAAATATTGTTTTAACTGTCAATTTGAAGTGCAAAAGAAAGGTATTGTTGATATGATGTTGTCATCCAACAAATTTCATGCCGGGAGGGAAATAGTGAATATGTTGTAGTTCCGGAGGAAATTTATAGTTCATATATCTTCGCATTTGATCAAGCAGTTGGCAATCACATATCAAGTGATTGAATTATTCATACGTGTTAAAAAGAATCTACCACATTCACATTGCCTCAATTTTAAAACAAATTTATCAAGAAAAACTCCTGAGATTCCATGCAAATATATAGACACAATTCTGGAAAGTCCATTTTTGGAAAAAAAGCACTGTCAACATTTCAGCCTTTGGTTCTTCTTAATTGGAGTCCAAATAGAAAGTCAAAGCGGATGTCTCATTACTAGTTTTATTGAAGTTCATTGAATAAATTAATGTTCAAAGGCACACAGCTAATTGAGTAACATGGAATTAACAAAACGGAAATAAATACAGATCTGAGATTATTTTCCACACGAAAGCTGTAAAGCATAACCTCTAAATATATAAAGTTGATCTCTTGCCTCACTACTAGAAAGACAAACTTGAATTACACTTTATTTTAATCAAGAATACAATCAAATTCCAACCCACTGATGCCTGGCTTTACCAGTGTCTTCAAGATATTATCCAGACTAGTCTTGTTCATTATCTTTCAGAATACAGGCAGAGCATCAAATGCTATGCTCATTACTTGACTACGAACACAAGTGAGATTTATATGAATTTCCCTGCTAAGTCTTCCTTCCACAAGTGCTACAGGTAACCATCTCTTAGGCTGTACATCCAGTGTGTATGAAAGCAAAGTTCGAAAGTCCTTTTTGATTGAAATACTTTGGTTTCCTGTACCCCCCTCAAACTACAAGGCAGTGAAGGTTCACTAGTAAGCAACCCAAATATAAAGAATCCATATCCAAATGAATGTTTGCATTCGACATCTATAGAGAGAAAAAATAAGAAATATTTCTTCTTTATACTTTATGTTAAATCCATAATTTTTAACTTTTGAAATACATTGCAAATAGTGTTTGATACCAAAATATTTATGATAAACAAGGAATTTAATCTTTATCCAACCAGGATTTCTTATTTTTGAAGGAATCAAACCAATGCTTTAGCACTATATTGCCATATATCTTCTGCAATGATGCATAAAATAATTTAAAGTGTTGAGATATATTTTGAGACCCAAATACTCTGCTACGCAAGGAATTTAATTTCAACCAACAAAAAATCCGTACTTTCCCAGGTCCACGTTTCTTTCAAATTTTAACCCCAAAGTACTAAGCTATGTTCTAGATTAAGCCACCAACTAACCTAATTCACTATACCATTGTCCCTCTATAGTATGCTTGCAATGTTGATCGTTGTTGTCTCTAAAAGTCAGATATCGCCATAGTCTCAAGAAGAATATACATTCATCTCATAGATCAGAAAACAAGAAGTGTTATACTATAAATAAGTGCGTACATACACACGGAAGGTCTTCATCTTTTCTTCATTACATTCATTTTTTAAGGAAAACTTCGTGAAAATCCCTTAGAGTACTTTCCCATAATTTATGGATTGTAAACAGAGTAAACCATTGATTGTGAAGCCTAACCCCAAGGGAATAGAGAAAGTTGAACCCATAACCTTTCAACACTAAGGAATTCCACATCTACTTCCAAGATCAATCAGGCTAACCCTCCTAGTTTCTCCATTACATTTATATTTATACATGTTGACTAATAATTACAACTTACAGTGGATGACAAAATTGATACATAACTGATTTGACTAGGTCAACTAGCTGAATGAATCAACTAGCTGACTCAACCTACTTAGTTGACCTGTGATACAACGTGAGAGACTACGTCAACCCGGCAATCTACCTTCTAGCTGACATCAACTGATTAATTGTCTCCCTGACATCTTCCCTCACCCTAAAGTTTCGTACGCAAGAGTTTACAAATACATACACTGACATCTTTACAGAATTTGACTAAAAGATGTGTAAGTCTATACCCTGAGTATGAAAACTCGATTGACCCCAAAATTTAAATGTTCCTCAAAAGGTGACAAATTCTGCTCCTCGAAATCAATTTGTAATGCCTACAAAATGGATTGGATAGGCATTATGACTGTTAACTCTGTAAAGGGGTTTGTTCAATCTGCACAAGAGCTCAAAGTGAAGGCTGTGCAAGTTGATTGGATGTTAATGCTGATGCAGTAGGCAACTTCAACGGCTGATCCGACACACATAAGTAGAATGACTAAATTTCTGAAACAAGACAACCATATCCATCTTCATTGCCAATAATACGAAGTATTAACAATCCAATTTTTCTATGCCAGACAGCAGTTAGTGACAAGGCACTATCTAACAGTCAAGGTGGCTTGAAGCTGATATTCAGTATCTTAAATTTGTTCATAAACCATTGGCAATTGTCAACTGATGTCTTGAACTCGACCAACAACTTAGGATACTCGGTCATAAGTAGAATTTCTTCAGTCTTTGATTACCTTTGTTAAAACTTCAACTTCAAGGCAATCTATCTCTATGCATCTCAGGAGTATAGTCCACATGAAGTTGTTGCTTCTTTTCTTGTTCTGAATTTAATTAAAGCCATTTCTTCATATAATTATCAATTTGACTAGCCTCAAATTTCTAAGATTCAAGCAACTATTTAGCAACTTTATAGACATCGACTCCTATTCTCAACCTCTGTTGATATTCCACGTCCTTGCTTTCTATAGAAAAGCTCTGAGATTCCAACTGCTCAACATACACAAATAGTAGAGCCAACCAAAAAAGATATCTAAGTTAAGGGGTCTGACTTTTCACTGCTCAATACACCAATTGGTAAATCCCTACTGCACGCCATATTCTATCGAGACAAATTTGTAGACAAACTTCATAAGTTTGTAATTTCTTCACAGTTTCAAACAAACAATGATTTATATCTGCTCCAATGACATTTCATATTTCAATAGCTTGCTTGGTAGCTAGTGTAGATGGTACAATTGTAACAAAAAATAAAAGCGGCTGAGGATCATGAGATTGCTTAACTCGAAGTGCAGACAAAGTAATTGATACTTCTTGAAACCCTTCTCGTTATGAAGCCATGCCCGCATCAGGTTGACTAGACAGGGCCTGAAATTTCTCTATCAACTGCATATCAGAAACAAACTTATGCTGTTTCATGGAAGGATTCTTCCAAGCCTGTAATTGATGAGTCTAAGGTGGGAGTGACTCTAGTGAGATGTGAATGCGGCATTTTCATATCAGTAGATAACGCTGTATCTGGTAAAATAATTTGAACCCTATGTGTTAATTTCCAAAGTACTTGTTGATAACTAAAGGGCTACATAGAAAACTCTCTTTTGGTGGAATGCAAGGTGAGGTACATATTGGTGGGAAATATGGAGTTTCATGTGCACGAGAATTTGATTCCTAACAATGAGAAGGCGGAATCGACAACAGAGGTGATCAATCTTCTACTTATGGTGATATCAATAGGGACTCAAAAGGCCATGCAACAATTGTATGTGGAATCAACCTAACCGTCAAAGGATGTGACTGGTTCAAACTGATATGTCAAATCTAGTGGAGGATTAGTGAATGGCTTTGGAACAAAAGTCTTTGTTGACTTAGCGAACAATTACTACTGCGACAGAGATTATGAGTTACAAGTTACAAGTTACAACATACTGCCAATCTGACTTCAGATTTGAAAATATGGATGAAATACAAATACTGTTGTATCTAGCCATATCTATGAAATATACAGTCAACATATCATTGACCATGTTTTAGTTGTATTTTGGTCGTACTGTGTCATATTCGTGTTGTATTTAATCATATTTCAGTGGTATTTGGTTTTGTAAAATATGATTTTGATGCATACTCCCATATTTTGGTCGTATTTTGTTTTTTGAAATACAGATTTTTTTCATATGATGACATATCCATATATGTATATGGAAACCATGCTATGAACAACACCTAGGATGAAAGTGGAGGTGGCAACATCTTGGAACTTTGTCTGGTGAATACTGAATAGTTAGGATGTTCAAAACTCTTTTGACTAACTTTGACTACAAGTCTTCTTAGCAACTTTCTTTTCTCCTAAACCTCTTCTCTTAATTAACTGCATCCTTTCCCTTTAGATGGAGTCGGGTCATTGAATTTAGATTCATTACTCGATGCAGCTTGAGTTCGCTTGTCCTTTAGTAAGAGAAGAGATATCAAAGGGACCTCACCAAATAGACTCTCAATGACTCATCAATGAACACGCATCTTCTTTTACCATATATCTTCTTGAAACTTTGTTCTAGTCTTCTGCATTCATACTTCAAAAGACTCAATGTTAAGTGATTTGCCTACAAACTACATACCAAGTATCAGAAGTTGCATACACAACAGCAGAAAATTCAAACCAGCAATTGAGAGAGAACCATTCCATTCTAATGTGTATTCGAGAAGATAAGAGTGTGAATGGTTGTTTTATATTCCTCAACATGTAATTATTAAATATAAATCGATTAATATTGTTAATTTTAATGACAAAAATCAGCAAGCTAATATTCTGTCAAACACTTAGCAACCTAGAGATAACTGTCTTGAATGAACTCTGAAATGTCTCATACCCATATTCAGAAATTTCCATAAGCAGAAATACACATTGCTGAGCAAATATGCAGCGGAAATAAATACAATGGACAGCATTCAATAACCCATGAAAAACTCAGAAATTTAGGAAAAAGCCAGGGAAAAACCCCAATGTGGGGAAACCTAACGAGAGAGAGAGAGAGAGAGAGAGAGAGAGAGAGAGAGATCTTATTATTATGCTTCAGGAAAGTACATACTACATATCAGCAGCAAACTCACAATTTCCAGCCAAGAAAAATACCTCACAGCACCAAATCTGACCCCACAAATTTCTGCCTTGAAAATCATGCCCAATTCCGTACAGTTGTACAGCCTCCTCAAAAACTATGCCTAGAAAAACGTGTCCAGCAGAGTGTTGTACAGCCCAGCAGCAGCAAGAAAACCTCCAAAAACCGCCTCAATTCCGTGCCAAAAGACAGCCTCGAAAATCGTTCCCTTTCCTTGCTGTACGGACTGTACGAATCCATACAGTATGGCCCAGCAACAGTAAATAAGGACAGCACACACATAGAAAAATGTCCTTGGGATTTGTGCCCACTTTATCTTGAGAAATGTGCCCACCAAGCTGCTCACTTTCATCTCTCAAGTTTTTTCTGAAAATCTCTCTCAATCTCCTTCACTTGTTGTGTCTTGCACACTACCCAATGCATTCTTTTATAAATCTGAAAATGACCTTTTCCCTCCAAAGTGTATTTTCACCTTCCCCAACCCTAAATCCAAAGGCCAAGATCTAATCTTGTCTTTTTCAAAATCAAGGGTCATGATCCATTCCCTCCAAAATGAATCACTTAAAATATTAAAGTAATTTCACTTTATTACATAAGTGCACTTTATGAAATAAAGTCACTTTAAAATTAGAAGGTACACTATTAAAAAGTTACTTTAATAAAAGAACCACTTTATAACAACTTTATAAAAACCCATTACAAAGTTAAGTGCCTGGTAGTGTAAACATAAGGTTACATCCGCATTCAAGACAAAATATGCGGAGTACCTCCCGAGCTAAAAAGCTAACACTCCCTCTTAGCGAGGGAAGTACTCGCTGCCATCACTATCATCTGATTCCATCACACTGCTTTGTAGGAGCTCCCTCTGAACCTGAAGCCATCCTCGACCCCTGCACAGAACTCGAACTAGAAGATCTTCTCCTGGCAACTACCTGGAACCCTGAGCTCCTAGGAGAATCCACTTCATCCTAAGCATTGGTTCGATCACACTGGCTGAGCCTCCTGCCAGTGCCTAGAAGAGACTCGCTTTCTTCTCTCGGAATGCAAGATTGAATCCTTGGTGCCACCGCAGTCTCAGGAGCCTCCTCATGCTCCTCATCCGACGCTGAATCATACACTGAAGGTTGTCCTCGCAACATATACAACCTGTCCACCCAATTACCGATCAGCTGCAGCTCCACCGGGTCCACTCCCTCCCTATAGATAAAGACATGTTCCCTCTTGAACAATATGCAATATTCTACATCCTCCAAGGCTGAGACTAAGAGCAAGTTAACCCTCAACCCTAGAACAAAGAGAACTCCATCAAGCTCCAGGAGTCCCCCATACTCGAGTTGGAATCTAACACTCCCAACTCCACGTACAGCTCTCGCCATACCACCTTCATTTACCACCTGTCGATCAGGACCAGTCTCTATGATATTAAGGAATACTCGTCAGATTCCCGTCATGTGGCAAGAGGCTCCACTATCCACAATCCATCTGATATCACCTCCAAATCCTCCGTTGCCGACACTGGAAACTAGGGTAACCAAAGAAAATTCCCTGTCATACTTGGAAGCAAAGTCCTCCATGGCTGATGTAGCAGCTGTCTCAGGCCCCTCTGGTTTCTTCTTCTTCTTCTTCCTCTCAGGACAACAGGAGGCAAGGTGCCCCAACTGGTTACAACAATAGCATCTGACTTTACTCAAGTCCATTCCGGAACTTCCTTTCTTCTTGATCTTTGCAGTAAGAGCAACATTCTCATCAGCTCCATCTATCTTCTGTTCACTGCTCTGAGATCCTTCCCAGATCTCCTACTGAGTGAAATCATCCCACAGTCTGCTCCAATCTGGAAGATACTCACAACCCACCACACACTTCACGAAGACTTCCCATTCTTTGGTGAAGCCATTTAAGGCTATCCTCACCAACTCAGAATCCGATATGACCTCTCCAACAGCAGCCAACTCATCTTTTACTTGAGCTACCTGGGTAAGATAAGAAGAAACACTCTCCTCCTTACCCATCTCGGTATCATGCAGCTTAGCCTTCAAGGCCATCTTCCGGTTCTCATTCTTCGCCTCAAATAAGTTCTTAAGAGCATCCCACATCTCCTTGGCTGTCTTCTTCTCAGCCAAGTGTGGGATAAGGTGATCCTTCACTCCATCCAGAATAATCCTCTTAGTCTTGGCCTCCTTGATCTCATGCAAGTCCAAAGCAACAAGATCTGTTGCGGGAACCACAACAACAGAGTTGACATAGTTCCAAATCTTGTTCTCCTTGAGAACAGCTAACAATTGGACCTTCCACTGCAAATAGTTGGAAATGACATCCAACCGATCCTCAAATCTAATACTTGCAGCCATATTCCCTATCACAACTCAAGGAAAACAATCACAACCTTTCCCTCTTCAACTTTACCCAAAAATCACACTGCCCATTGTCACTCAGAGACCAAGCTCTGATACCATGTTAATTTTAATGACAAAAATCAGCAAGCTAATATTCTTTCAAACACTTAGCAACCTAGAGATAACTGTCTTGCATGAACTCTCAAATGTCTCATACCCATATTCAGAAATTTCCATAAGCAGAAATACACATTGCTAAGCAAATATGCAGCAGAAATAAACACAATGGACAGCATTCAATAACCCATGAAAAACTCGGAAATTTAGGCAAAAGCTAGGGAAAAAACCCAATGTGGGGAAACCCAACGAGAGAGAGAGAGAGAGAGATCTTATTATTATGCTTTAGGAAAGTATATATCAGCAACAAACTCACAATTCCCAGCCAAGAAAAATACCTCACAGCACCAAATCTGACCCCACAAATTTTTGCCTTGAAAATCGTGCCCAAATCCGTACAGTTGTACGGCCTCCTCAAAAATTGTGCCTAGAAAAACATGCCCAGCAGAGTGTTGTATGGCCTGCACAGTACGGCCCAGCAGCAGCAAGAAAACCTCCAAAAACTGCCTTGATTTCCATGCCAAAAGACAGACTCGAAAATCGTGCCCTTATTGTACGGACTATACGGATCTATACAGAACAACCCAGCAACAATAAATAAGGACAGCACACACACAGAAAAATGTCCTTGGGATTTGTGCCCACTTTATCTTGAGAAATGTGCCCACCAAGCTGTTCACTTTCCTCTCTCAAGCTTTTTCTGAAAATCTTTCTCAATCTCCTTCACTTGTTGTGTCTTTCACACTACCCAATGCATTCTTTTATAAATCTGAAAATGACCTTTTCCCTCCAAAGTGTCTTTTCACCTTCCCCAACCCTAAATCCAAAGGCCAAGATCTAATCTTGTCTTTTTCAAGATCAAGGGTCATGATCCATTCCCTCCAAAATGAATCACTTAAAATATTAAAGTAATTTCACTTTATTACATAAGTGCACTTTATGAAATAAAGTCACTTTAAAATTAGTAGGTACACTTTATTAAAAAGTCACCTTAATAAAAGAACCACTTTATAACAACTTTATAAAAACCCATTACAAAGTTAAGTGCCAAATAGACATGGGAATGAACTTCTCCACGAACGGTACTATAAGGTAAGGCAAGGCGTAGCTATTTGAAGACAGTACATTCCTCCAAACCTGTAATAGTACATGCTCCCCCACTACAGAATATATATATATATATATATATATATATATATATATATTCTGGTTCGGGCATTTGTTCATATAATCAATCTCACTACGGAAGGAGCCTCTTTCATGGTCACAGTCCCCGCTGTTATCGTCTATGACCAGATCTTGGTACCGGGCCGTAACGATCGATCGTTTGTTTATATAATCAATTTGATTCGCGTTCGTTCACGTCTCTATATCGAGCATATTATTTGCTATTTTATGGTATGGTTAAGAGAGGTTCAATGGGATGGATCGCCCCCATGATTTATTCTCTCAAGAACCTCCTTCTTCCTTCCCCTTCTCTGTGCGAGTCATTTAAGTCAACTGGATGATGGAAGAACCCCAAGACGTAGATAATGGAGTGGGCCAGTGCTTGGCCCTTTTAGGCAACGCAGCTATGTGGGCGGGCTTCTTTTTTTCTATCTATTGGATTGGGGGGGAATGGTGAAAAGGTTGGAAGATCTGGCCTAATATATGAACTCACTGGCCTATCAAAAGCTCCATGAACTAATAGCTAGCTACTGGAAGAACAATAGCTCAAGGAAACATGGATGGCTAACTCACCTTAACGAACAAACAAACAAGCAAGCATAGCTACTTGAACTGCCAATAGCTCACTGAATATAGCTTTTCAACCCGCACTTATCGAACACTCATTGAACCAATCAAATCAGTTCAAGCAAGTAGTTCTAATGCCATCCAACTGGGGAGCCTAACACCCGGTTGCTCATCCAGCCTCGTCTACCCAAACCATAGTCCCGTGAACCATGGCTTGGATAACTCACCTACCTTGTACGATTAATACTCCCACACTTAGAGCTCCCTCACTGACCTTGTACGAGTCATACTCCCAAACTGAATAAATGAAATGAGGAGAACTGAAAGCTCCCTAAACAGCGAGCGAGACCTCCGATAGTCATGGTGGTACTGTTTGTTCCCCCGCTAACCCTTTCCCGCTGCGGGGATGCGTGGTTTGGGGAAGAATCAAATCAGTAGAGACAGACTATAGAGTCCTTCGGTCAATTAGCCTAGTTATAGTTATAGTGCTCTCTGGCTTGCCTGCCTATCTCCCCTCCCTCGGCTACGGGAAAGGCTTGTGGGGCCCCCTCCCCTATGCTATATTATATATACAATCGATCAAGATCTCTCCCTAGAACCGTAACCGAGAATCTATTGCATGATCCCCTATTGAACGCATATGTTGCTTCACCTAGCTTGTTTGGGTTCTATTAAGATTCCCTCAATGACCTTCTACAATGGCTCAATAAAAGGTGTTAAGCCATGATTGTAAGAAACTATCAGTACGGGAAGGAAGGGTCCACGACCCCTCAAGAAAAGGAAAGGGATAATCTCTCCTAACCTAATTGGTATTAGGTATTCTTCCTAATCAAATCTCAATCCCTTACCTTGGATTACCCAATGTTAGACCCAGTTTGAATAGGCAACTTAGTGAGGGTAACCCTGTTTGATTAGGCTACATGGGGTTCGGTCACTTCACTTCTGATATCTCTTGCTCTTGGGTTATGGAGCTATTAGAACAACTAGCTTGGATGAGAAAAACTTGCTTGGGTTCGTGATCTATTGGTTCAGGTAGCAGTCCCAATTTGATGAGCTACCCGGTGTTAGGCTAACCCCCAGTTGGATTGGACAACAATGTTAGACCCAGTTTGAAAGGTGAGGGACAACCTGCTAGGCAAGGAGAGTCAAGGTCAAGGACAACCCGCTAGGCAAGGTCCGACAATCCTTCCAAAGCTTGGGTTGGGTGCCCCTTTCCTCCCCAAACTGCAAGGGGGCCCTTAGTCAGCTTGCAACAGTGTGTGTCCTTCTGCCACAAAACAGAGAGTCAAGGGTTCTCTGAAAGGCTATTTATTAAGAATGCGCGAGAAGTTCCAGGTGGGCATCCCAAGTTATAAGCGTTCTCAACTTATATAGTCTAGTAGTAGGCATTATCAAAAATGAGTGGATCAGCTAGGGTAATAAATCAAGGTGGGAAGGAGCATTAAATGAGGTGGTTTCAGTCGACACCGCTGCGCCTACCGTTACATCTATTGTAGTAGGTTAAGTCGACCAAGCATGAAAGAGGTTTTTGAAAGGCTCTAATATTCTTGTTTGAATTGCTCGCTTTCAAATCTTAAGTCGAATGAATACTTCAGAAGGAATTTAATTTATCGCTTTTGGAAATCTTAAGCGTGAGGAGGGTAATTCCCTCCCTCAACCAACGTTAGGGGGTTGAGCAGGTCGAGGGAGAGGAAGTCGAGGTCATTTACTCGACCTAGAGCTTTTGTTGGATGATCAATGAAGCCACATCAATCAATAGGTGAATTACGAGTGAGAGAGGCCAATCAAGCGCATTACTCTGTGGTTGTTCAGTCAAGCGCCTAAAGTAAAGGCAACGTTACACCAATCAATAGGTGCATAAAGGTCCTAAAGGTTGATGAATGAGACCGCACCCATACCCTGTCTTATTTGCCTTCGACAATGAGAGGGTCGACCGAAGCATGAATGAGGGTAGGAGGTAGAGGGGTGAGCGTAAGCGAGCCGACAATAGGAGGTCGAGGCCCAAGCAATGATTCTGCTCCTGAGAAAGAATAGATATCGTTCCGAAGAATAGATATCATCATATTCTTTTATATGCATTATGCATGCATTCCTGTTGATTTCATCATCTCGTGGAAGAATCAATATCTCTTGGGATAGTTATTCCTGGGAAGAATAACAAGGTTGGGACCAAACCAGGCTAGTCCAAGTAGCGGAAAACAACCTATTCTTTTTCGACCTCCCCACACACATTCTCGGGGTGTTTATCCTACTAAGACCAGATTTTACGAATAGGTTGTTTGTCTGCCCCCACAACATCTATATGGATGGCACCTACAGGAAGGAAGGGGTTGGGATTGCACGGTTGGGCCTTATGTAGGTGCCTTCGATAGAATGAGGCCAAGTTTAGTGCTTTCTCGACCAAAGCAAATGGCCCCTACACAACAATAGTAATTTAGGTTTCACGCTTGCTCCACGTTAGGGACACCCATCTATTTATTCCACCTGAAAGTATATCCCCAGAAGTCCTTAACCACTTCTAAGGAAGGTCCCTTACCCTTGGTCCCAACCCAAATGAAAGGAAGGAGGGCTAACCTTTCCCCCATGAAAGAGCCACTTTTATTAGTAAGAAATAGGGGGGAGGGGTGACCCACCAGAACTTCAGGACCTGAACTCTGGCAAAGAGATAGATCATTATATATGTAATTATGCTTGCCTGATTACTTGAAACGAAGTCTTTCACGAACGTCAAGTTTGGGTTCTTCACAACACGTCCCTCCCCCTTCTAACTCTTCAATTTCCCACTTTTACAAAGGATGAGGTACAGAAAAATTGCATCCAAATGTAACGTAAGTAATAGAACCCGTGACTATAATAGGCAAGAGGAAGAAAGAAAGGAAGCCTGCCAGCCAGTCAAATCAATCTATCCTAGTTTGAACCAGTCAAATCAATCTATCATCTCCAGTATAGATTTTGACCCACCCAGTAAAGGAAAGCCGATGACAATAAATTCCAGGCTTTATTTAGATGCATTATTTTTTGAGCTCTTCTCTCATATGAAGAGCTCTTGCCATACTGGGAAAGAATGTCCCTCCTAGTTGAGCCATGGACCTTTATACCTTAGCACTTTAGAGCAGGTACATCAAGGAGTGATTAGCTTTAGTGACCACACATCAAGAAAGGGAGTCATCAGCGGGCTCGACAACACATGTCATTAGCTCAACAACACCTATTGAAGTGTTCCTGTCTTTTCCAATAGGCCCTACCCTTAATACTAATACTAGGCTTACTGGTATGGCTTAGCGTTCAGTCATTTCCCAAAGACCGATTGCTCCTCATCATCATTGACACACATAAACAGCGATCCACATTCCGGTCGGAAGAGTACAGGCAAAAAAGAGTGGTTACAGGAACAAGAGTGGAGCGCTTAACGAAAGAGTCAACCACTCTCAATCTATCTAAGAGGGTATAACGGGAAAGGAGAGACATGGATAGGTAAAAAGAAACACCACGGTATTTCACCGGATTTTTTGTAAACGAGACCCTTCGTAAAGAGTACACCGTATTATCAGAAGACTTGTTCTTATGGGCGACAACTGGGAGAAATAAAACATCAGACTATATATAGGAATAAGGCTCTATACGAGGGCGTATATAAGGGTCTTCCTTTATCTATGTGATAAGACTATCATATGGGGTCCTGATCTTTAGCTAGAGTTCGGGATCTCTAGTTCTTCATACGTTACGCTTCCTATTTTATTCACTTAGCATGCATGCCATCTCGAATCGATCACATTTATGACATACAAGGGACGTACACCTCAATTAGAAGGTCACCCACATAAATATCCTCCTTAAAGGCTTAATAGATAGCTCAACTCTCTCTTATAATGCTTTACGAAGCCTAAAAAAAAATTTCTTTAAATATACTCTCCCGCCCGTCATGAGCCCTAACGGCCAAGGGAGGTTACGTCTTCCTACAAGGCCTCTGAATTTACAATCATGCCCCCCAATAGCTCTACCTTTCCCGAATGGGCCAACCCATGCATGCATATATGTTGTAGTTGAAAACGAGAATTGGCACAATACCGTGAGGCCGCCTTTGCTTTTTGGCACCCATGTTGTTGTACCCCCTAGGAGTTGGATTCCCTATAGTTTGCATCCCCAGAGTTGAGCCTCATCTCTCTCCTCATCATCATACATGGCTTGTACCCTCGGACTCCCCAGCAATATTAATTATTATCGGCATATCATCCTTTACACTATCAAGTCTCATGAGCCCTTTGTCTCATCCATACTGTAAAGATTATATGCATTTTTTTTTCCTACATCTCATCTACCTTCAAGGAGATTGTCACTAGTGCCCCACCCCCTGGTTACTTTCATCTATTGTTACCATTTTCACCATCGGGTTGCATGTTGGGGCACCTATCTTCTTGATTACACACCATCCCTTCCTTTGGGACAATTATATTGTGCTTCTTCAGCACTCATATTATATGATATCTTTGTGGCAACACCCCCACCTTGTTAAGAGCATCTACGTTAAGCTACCCTTTCTTGAGTCTTGGAATCTATCTATTTCAGTACCCCCATTGAGTCGTGTCATAGTTCCTATGCCTCTATGATCTTATCTTGTCGAGTCCTAGCCTTCAGTTGTGTCTACCTTATTAGTTGTCTCATGTGAGCCTTCTGCTTCAATCTTGGTCATTCATCACCCAGTAGTATTCCATTGCTGCCAGGTAAACCTTGACATTCTGCTCCGAACAAGGGAAGTCTTGAGTCCATCCCTCTTTGACTTTCGTCCAGTCATGGCCTTCCATGTGTGTCTGGTGTTATGTTGTTTGTTGCACCTCGTGCTGCTATTGGGTTGGTTATAATCCATACCTCCAAGCAATAGTTCGAGTGATCCTCTGTCCAAGCAAGTGACCTAACCCAAGCAATAGAATTTGTCTAATCCCATCTGTCCAAGCTAGTTGTTCTTATCACTGGGTTGGTTACTGTGTGCTAGCTGAACCTGGTCTATCTCGGATACTCTCGCTAGTCGTTAGCATGGACATCTCTCCATAACTCTTAGGCCTATCATCTCTCCAAAGCTTGTTGGCTGCTAATCATACATTCCTTCACAATAGCTTCTACTTATATTGATAGCTACTGGAACAAACAATCTCACCATCCAAGCTATCCTTCCAAGCAAACAACCTTACCTACACATACTTATTCTACTGCCTTACCTCCTACCATGCTATCTCACCATACAGGATATCCTTACATCCTAGTTACCCCTATACAACGTACCCATCCATCCCATAGCTAGTCTCCATAGCTAACTCACCTGCCAAATGGTCTCACCAAACAGAACCATTCACGAGAGATAACTATACCAGACATCTACAGGTTATGCTAACTAATGAGATATCTCAATGTGATTAGCTAAGTAATTTCTTTTGCTCTGATGCCCAGGAAGTGCATAGTTATAGAATATCCCAATAGCGGAAGCCTGGCTAACATATTTTATAGGATAGGTTTCCTTTGAGTAATAAAGCAATGGGAGTAAGCACTGCGCTATATAATAGATAGAGGGGTTTGCTCTGATAGGGGTTGCTATAATAGGTGTAACCCGATAAGGATGTCTGACCCGGGAGAGCACCTGAGTAAGGTCTACTGCCTCGTTGAAGACCTTTTGTATAAATGTGTTTTTCTTTTCATATCTTTCTTAGAGCTACTAGACCAATTAAGCGTCGTAGCTAAGGAAGCCATGGGCTCATGCACCCTCTTGTGAACTCTGTTCTGGTCAGGCTCTCCTAGGCGAGAAAGAATAAGGAATGTAGGATGTTTGGGTGTAATAAGAATAGCTGGGAGTAGGTGCTCTTTGGTTAATAGGGTTAGACGCAAGCAGAAGCGTTACTTATAATTAGTTACTAACTTTATGCTAAAGATTGAAACTTGAACCCGAGTAAGGTATCAAGCATGGTTGGATCGAATCCATCTTTTCCAAGCTCTCTCTTTCTCTACCAAGGAACGACTATCGGCCCTTTGATTCATTAATACTTGAACAATGATCAAATTAAGAAGAACGGACGTAAATTACTTAATTTAGGTAGGTGGGGTGCCTATCTGACTGAGCCTGGCATGCTCATAAGTAAGGAAAGAGATTTTCAAATGCAATCTCCCATTCGTCCACTTTATTTCCCTTTTTTCATGCATTCCAAAGCCTAAAGATGGTCTCAACTATGAGCAGTATAATAGGAATATCTTGATTGAGGTCATACGAGAGGAAGAGGACCCTCTAGGTGTTACAACTGTGATGAAGCAGGCCATTTGGATAGAGATTGTCAACTACCTAGAAAGCCTTGGTGTACTCATTGTCAAGTAAATGCCCATGCAACCGAAGATTGCCCTGATCTGATTGCTAAGTGGGAAGATCACAATCGATAGCAAGGTACTAATCTTATAAATTCGGAAGTTAGACAAAAGATGAATGCCCAAGGGAAAAATAGAAATGTTGTGACCAGAGGAGGAGCTCGAACAGGAGAAGATACCGGGACTTCACCAAGAGATACAATTCAAAAAGACAGACCAAGACCTCTGAAGATGGATCCAGTTAAACAGAAGGAGTACTTCCACCAAGGAGTGGATATGTTTAAGGATATGGTCGGTTCATTGACTCCTCCTGTTGTGGAACCATCATGGGACCAGAGACAACAGTACTACAACACCTTCAAAAGACTCTTAGCAGATCGGGAACCCTCTGGTAATTCGGTAAAATTCACCGACCTTTGGCTGCATTTGTTCTCAGATTTCTTGGAAGATGAACAACTCACTGCTCAGTTGTGCAACACTATTAAGAATGCGGTTGAAAGCATAGAACCTATCAACGACGGTTATCCCTACTTTACTTTGACACGCTAACTCAACTTTCACATAGGTAATTGGCAATAATTGTTTCTATAATGTAATAAAAACGTTTCTCATTTCGATAACTAGCCAAGCCAAGGAAATAAGTAATAGGAAGGAGTTTTCGGCCAATTAAGAGTCTAAGGACCATATAAAAGTATGGAGTTGTGTACTTACACTATTGAGGTTCCCTTGGCCTTATTCTCTCTCTAGTGACCGAAATAAGACGAGACGGGAAATAAGGGGAAATTAAGGCCATCCTGAGTTGGCTTAGCGGTTGATAGGGTAGAAACTGAGCATGTAAACATAAGGTTACATCTGCATTCAAGACAAAATATGCGGAGTACCTCCCGAGCTAAAAAGCTAACAAATATTAAGTCATTACAACCTTTATAATATGACTTTCTCGTAAAATAAAGTTCCTAACTTAACACTTCTAAGTTATAAAGTATGACCATTATTAAATATCTATTTCATCATCCTTTCTTAAAGGTTGTGCTAGACACAACTGCTTACCTAAAACATAACCAACTTATTCGGACCAAGCAAGATGTAGAAATTGTCCACGGCATGCCTATGAATAATGCAACTGATCAGCAACAAAGTAAGGGTCACAACTCCGATTTTGTTGTCTTCTCAATGCACAATGAACCAAAGCCGACCACAAGACTTGTGTCGGGAACAGTTGATACCAAGTCATCAACAATTTGGTCATCCACTGACTTACCCACAAGATTTGACCAAGTGATGGCTGAAAAATTCATCCCTTCTACCATTGATGCAAAGTCTACTTTGTCCAATAAATGTACCTCTTCTACACCTTGGTAGCACAACAAACTAATGCTAAGAAGTTAGGCCTTCTAAGTCAGCCATGAATTGTAAAGAACGCAACCTGTTCACTACACCTCTCGTTGAACTTCGCCACTCTTTACATTCGTTTTTCAATTCCACCAATGAAACTAAACTACCATGGCTGGAAATATTTTTCCCTACTTCGATGTAGAAGCAATTTTACCTTCACCCTCCCTAAGCACTTTCTTCCACTCATCCTTTACACAATGTTATGATAAATTTACTAAATCAACAAATATTAACCTACTCCTGCTGCTAACCTTGTTCTCATAGGTCTCCTACTTGGTCATTCTTCTCAATTGACAAAGCTCCTCTAACCTCACATCCTTCAAGGTGTTGCAGTACCATTTAGGTATACTTTTCTCTGTTCTTCTCATAAAATCAGAACTGATATCAATCTAACTTGGAGCATTTACAGCCTCATCCATGTTGTGCTCTTCATGCACATCACCACCTGTTAGTGTTGTGCGGGTGCATATATGTGAAACAATGATTGGATACGCCTATCTTGTGGCATCTTAGAATAGCTTCTACAACTATAAAATCTCCTCTCTCCTTTCTCCTCAACTTGCACTTGCTTGCCATGCAACTTGGCTGATTTTTCAGCCTCAAAACAACCACCATCAATGAATTTCCTGATCTAATTCAAACTGGAAATTCAACATAATTTCATCCACAGCCACATCACGATTTATTGTTACATTGCTAGTCATCATCAATCGGTCTATAAGCCTTATGTTGATCACCATAACCAGAACACATTAATTTCTTACATTTAGAATAATTTGGTTCTCTTCATGCATTGGCCCCTTCACAATGATTGATGACTCCATTTAGGAGCCATCTTCTCTCCCCCCTCTTTCAGCATCGACTTCCAATTCCAGTGTGCCTTGACATGTTCTTTTTATGACTTTGGTTCTACACTCTTCTTGTATTTCTTACTTATTAGCTATGTACTTAGCTCTTTTTCCGTTGTTGATAGTGTAGCTATAGGAGTTGCTTAAGCACTCCCACTATGTATTTACACTAGATGTAATTTTTAATCCCACTGACCTACTTTTGTGATCATTTGTTGGGCATTAATAAATTTATCTTTACTCTGTTCTAAAACATAAGCAATAGACCCAAAAACTTTGAGGTGAATTACCTAAGGCCTTCTTCCTGACCAGGGGGTGACCTCCTGCACTGCTTTTGTCGGGCACCTATTGAGCAAATATACGTTAGTATTACTGCTTCTTCCCAATACTTATTTTGTATTTCCCTACACTCCAACATCCACCAGGCACTCCAACATCCACCAGGCCATCTCAACAACTATGCAATTTATTCTATACACAACCTCGTTTTATTGGGGAATATATGGAGCAGAAAATTTCCTATGGATGCCTTCTTGCTTACAAAAATCAACAAACTCATTAAGGCTGAATGCACCTCCATTATTTGTCCGGACTCTGAAGAGCCTTAATTTTTCTACCATATTTCTTCTCTACAACAACCTTAAAGTCTTTGAGCCAAGTAGAAGGATCAGATTCCTTCTAAAAAATTAAACCCATATTTTCATGGAAAAATCATCAACAAGCAACAAAAATACCTTGCACCAGCCACTGAAGTTGTCTTTGTAGGACCCTTAAATATCACCATGGGCAAGATATAAAAGACCATTTCTTTAACTAGCTTCCTCTTATCATGATGAGAGTAGCATGCACAAATTTAGCATTACGGGGGAACCACTAGCACCATACAATTTGGTCACCTTCAGCTTAGTCTCCACAAATGGGGGGTATCTAATCCACCGAAGTTGTCCAGGACTTGCCCCTAGCCCCAACCATTATTGTGTGCGTTCGCACGCATCCACAAGCATCAATGTCTCATTCTAGGACTTTAACCTTGGTGGGGCTACATTAGCTACTTGATTTCAATGATCTGGCAAGCCACCATTAACGATCCAAAACACCTTTGGCTCTCTAAGCTTTCCCTTCATCACAGGCCAATATATGTTATTTTCTTGCTAAGCATGATTCACAAACTTATTTCTTCTTCTCACAAATATTTGGCATTTCAACCACCATTCTACCCTATGTCAATAAGCGAAGGTACTAATTACTCAAGTGCCCATACCTTTGATGCCATAAATTGTTGTTGTTATTTCTGATGCTAGTCACCAAAGCATGTGATCCTGCCAGTTCATGATCCACAAGCCTATACAACCGCTCCTTTTATCAATGACAAAGCATCTTTCTCCCTGAAAAATTGCATCCAAAAATGGATTATGCTTTGTAATCTCACTAACTGAAAGGAAATTTTTACCTGAACCAAGAATGTAAAATATATTCTTAAACAAGAGGGTCTTGACTTTCATCTTGACCGACACATTACCATACCTTTCTATAAAGTTCTCCATCCTACCAACCAAAATCGTCATTTCTAGCGTGATTTTGTCTTCCACAAACTTCTTAACCAACTAATGACTCATGTTAATCATATGCTTTGAAACTCCAGAATCAAAGAACCAATCTGTTGACTCACCTCCCACCTGACTTGTCAAAAAAAATAGAATTCTTCCTCTTCGTGTTTTGTAATATAGGACTACTCCTTTCCCAACTTCCCATGGTTGTGCTTCTCATCCCACAACCTTTTCCTACAGCATATTTTACAGGATATTTTAATGTGACCAAATTTCCCAGAATAGTAGCATTTCAAGTCCTTATCTGATTTACCTGAACTAGAAGGCTTGTCATTGCTACTATTATTTCCATCTTGCTTCTGCTTTCCTTTGCCCTTAATCTTTGTAATAAAGGCATTGTCGGATGTTCCATTGCTACTTCCAAATTTATTTTTCCATCAGTCCTACAATAACTGACTACATAGATTCTCGAATGTGATGTTAGTTGATTCAAAAGTGACATTCAACATTTCATCAAAATTTTCAAAAGGAGGTAGGCTCTTCAAAATAATCACAACCATATCTTCTTCATCTACTTCTCTGCCTATTACAAGCAGTTGATCTTGAATGTCTTTCAATTTCAGAAGTGATTTTAAATTTAATCACCCTCCTCCATCTTCATTGCAAACAACATAGTTTTGAGGTTAAAAGCCCTACCTTTATAGGAAGTCTCATGCATCTCCTACAACCTCAACCAAACTATGAAGGTATCCTCTACATCTTGCACTTATGGGAGCATGTCATCCATCAAGGGCAGCTTTAAAAGTATCATTGCTTCTCTATTCTTGAAATCAATTTCTTCCTACTAATCTTCTTCATCGGGGTCTCTCTTTTCCTTTCCAATAACCACTCTAACAATTAACTATACTGGAAGAAGATGATCATGCACTGCTTCCAAACATTGAAGTTTTGATCATTATGTTCAAAAGACTTAATGTTTCTTTCAACAGAAAAACACCAAGCATCAATAAAATATTCAAATAACCTCAAAAAACTCCAAATTACTTCCATGAAAATTGTGTTGTGATTAAACACCATTGAACCAATTTGGCATCAACCCAGCACCTCCTTTCTCTCATGACTCCGTTGCAAAAATATTTATGCCCTCCCTGTCGGCTAAACAGCCACCCAACACCAAAAACAAATTGTGCAAAATTTTGTGTAAACTTACTGCTGAAAATTCAATTCAGAATTTACAAGCCAATCTGAAGATTCATACCTACGCCATATCTTTGATTGCACTCACTGTTTTTGCACACATCAACCTCGTAGTTCATGCCTGAACTCGAAATTTGCATCTGTCTGCACTGTTGTTAGAGAAATCACGTCTTGGGATTCGTATTAAACCAAAATCTATCTCAAAAAGTGAGCCTAACAATGAATGTTTGTTGCCTCAAAAAGCATGCCTAGGTTCCCCTGGGCCCTAACTACGACCTGGAACCATGCTCATGTCAATGCCTTTATCAGCAATTTGTGCCTTGAAAATCGTGCCCAGATTCTGTTGTTTGAAATCCACTACCCTGGGAATCGCACTTAGATTATGATGTGTAAAATCTTCTACCTTGGGAATCACACCTAGATTCTATTGTGCATAATCTTTTGCTTTAAGAATTGCACATAGATTCTATTGCGTTGAATCTTCCTCCATAGGATGCGTGCCTATATTCTACTAGGAAAATTCTGCCTATCAGCTTCCTCAAAATTTGTTCTTCAACACCTCAAATTTCATGCTAAACGCATCTAATTCTGTGTTGTGTCTATCCTTAAAATTGTGTCAACACTTTCAAATTCTCTCCTCGAAAATTTTGCACCAACGTTTGCCACTTTCCTCACCTCATTCCCTTTTATGTAACCTCGCTATGCTTTAGCTTCTTCACCATGATTCCCAAATGCATACTCTTGACTTCAAGGTTTTGATATTGTATTAGAAATTGCTTACATAAAATTCAGACTAACAATTGAGAGAGAACCATTCCAATCTAATGTGTATTTCAAAAGATAAGATAGTCATTTATATAACGTTAATGAGAGTGACTGTTTCTTTCATATTTCCCAACATCTAATTATTAATTATAACTCAATTAATACAGCGTCAATGAAAGTGACTGTTACTTTCATATTTCCCAACATCTAATTATTAATTATAACTCAATTAATATTAAGTCATGATAAAGTAACATAACTTTATTATATAATAAAATTCCCATCTTAAACTTCAAACTATGAACAATATTAAATATTTGTTGTATCACCAAGTTCAAGCAAAACGATGTTCCCAATTACATTAAAGCCAAGCAACCCAGGTGAAAAAACACTCGACAAAGTTGTAACTAGAGTATGTTCAAGGCAAGAATTCTCAAAGAGGTTGATCACTATATGTTTCAAAAATTTTGGAATTCTCAATGTTTGGTTACCTGATTGTTCCACACTTCCAATCCAGGTACTAAAATAATTTTCATGCATCTTTAGTTTCCCCAGATTACAATACTTGCTAAAATTGTTGTACTTCCAAGTGTCAGGTTGCTTGAGGATGGGGCTCGAGAGGTCAATTGGTGGAAAATTTTCCATAGCAAAATGAATGATTCTTGAAGCAAATCTAAAAGGTGATCCATTATTCTAGCCTTTGACAAAAATTGACTTAATTTCTTCCTCAAGGAATTTAGCTCATTTGTAACAAGTATTATTCTAACCAATACCATAGATAGTAGGTAGCATGGCAAGTTTTATGTTTCATGGAATACTACCATGCAACAAACAACAAGCATTTATCTTTGTATCTCGTTTCATGGTAGAGTCCAAAACTTTATCAATGAGCATGCCATTCAAATTGAAGGCCTTATGAATTCTTATAAAACACTTGACCCATTTCGAGCTTTTGATTTTCTCTCTTTGATTGATGATCTCTTGGACACTTCAGCCACTAGAAGGCAAACCCATCATTGCAGCCAAGTATACAGAGCTTATGTGAATGTTAGTGTTGAGCATATTGTTCCAAAATGCACATGGCCAAACAAATTCTAACAACTTCATCATGTAATCCCTCAAATGCTTCAATGTAAGGCATTGTTAATTGTGCGACAATACCAACCATACGAAGAGTAGTTGTTCGGTCTTTCATTACGAAGTAGATATTCCATCTTATACTGCCAAGGCCTGTAATAAATATTTTGACTATAGTTTATTGATTTTAATATGTCCATTTTAGCAGTGTCGAATCTCGATACATCTTCCATAACGAGCTAAAATCTTTTTACATGTCAACAGAAACAAGAGTGGGCACATCATGAAGTCTAGGGATTTTTCTTGGAGTTGCGATAACTTTATAATGCGGTTCTAATAAGGGATATGTAGAAGTTGGGCCCCGGGGCTGACTAGGGCAGTAAACCCCTAAAGAGCACGTGGCAAGAGTGAGGACGTATAGTGTTGAAGAAAAAATATTAGATGTAACAAATCACGATATTAAAGGGGAGGATGAAGTCAATGATGAAAGGGATAGCTGCCAAAACAGAAGACATGGAAATGATGACATTTCAATTAATGTCCTCTATGGAAATTATGACAAGTAATGGTAGGATCAAGAAACTCGTATTTAAATGAATTGTGTGGAGATCTCAAGTTTCGCTCACCTTTTGAGTAGCCATAAAGCCTAAGTTCTCGTCCTATGTGGCAAAAGGGGCAAGTTGTCAAGGAGTTGGACAACATGCATGTGTCAAAACCCATCTTTAGGTGAATGTTGATGATGTGAGATAATGTGACCTTTCAACTCCTAGTGTCATCTTACCGCCTCTAGATTAGCTATTAATCAACTCAATTCATGAACGTCAATCAGCATCCAAGAGTGAATATTTCGTGCCAAGTCATTCATCTTGCCTTGGCCAACTGATTGGTGCCAGTGTGCAAGATATCTAAGATCGTCAAGCTGACTTAATTTATAGAATATTTCCTAAGTGATTTTTTATAATCTTGCTTATTACTGTAGAAATTCTGAATAAAGGAAACAAAAACTCAAGAGGAATGTCAACTTCCATACCATAGACACGAGTGAAAGGTGCATGGCTAGTAAGGCTTCTTGAAGTTGCTCTATAAACCCATAAAACTGCAATCACTTTATCGTCCCAATCAACTTAGTTGGTGTTACAGATTTTAGTAAGCCTAGCAACAAGGATTTTGTTAAACCTTTCACCAAATTATTAGCTTAAGGATGACATGGGGAACTTTTATGATCTTGGTCATAAATGCTGCCGGTGAAAATTTGACAGTCTCATTTACAAAGTGTTCTCCTTGAACTATAGTACTCAACAAAGGATGCCCAATCTCTCTAATAATATTCTCATAGATAAATTTTGCAGTTGTTTGAGCAATGTCGTCTCAAACAAGCTCAACTTCGACCATTTAATAATTCAAGTACAGTAATGATAAATCAGGCATTGCTCTTTTAGCAAGAACTGGAAATGTTTGACAAAGTTGATTGCCCATTTATCAAATGCAGATTGTGGTAAGATTGGATTAAGAGGTACTTTGTCATTACAAGTAGGTCTCCCTAAGTTTTGTAATTTATCTCACTCCCTTAAAAAAATTATGAGCATTTGTGAATAAAGTATTCCATCATAGTCTAAATTGCAAAACTTCTGTGGCCACGGTAACACTTTATAGTGACCACCTACAACACCCTGATGAGCCTCCTACAAATTCCTTTCTTGTTCAAGAAACAAACTGATGTTCTAAGCATTGAATTCTTTCCTAGTTTGTAAAGTTGACCCTGCACAATGTTATGAACTTATGATCACTTGCTTTCATCACTAAAGAATTCTATTATTTATTTACAACTCAGGATGTGCTTGACCTTTTCCCAAAAAATCAGCCACAACTTTCAACTCTAAGGCAACCAGCAACTGGCAGATCACCATCATTGCTAATACCTTCCTCTCACATTCTTATTATTGACAGATGATCTTGATTAACAGAAGCTAGCTAGGTTTAACTACAATTGTGAATTCAAACCCTACGAACAAATGCAACCATTAAAAAACTTGACCATGACTACTAGAATATTTAAAAACATATTTAAGGGTGTGATGATCAAGAAAAAAGAAAAATGAATAAGCCAACAAGTAATGTCTAAAATTTTGTAGGGAAAACAACATGGCCAATGCCTCTCTTTCTATAGTGGAATAATTTCTTTCAGCGTTGCTTAGTTTTAGACTGGCATTAAATATGGGTTGGCATAAAATATAGGTTGATTAATATTGTTTTGCAACGTTGTGCAAGAATAGCTCCATCTACAATATTGGATGTGTTGACATAACCATGACAAGGCTTCAAACCAATCAGGAAACTTTAAGAATCAAATTTCGACTAGCCCTCTTCAAAGTGCTAAAAGACTCTCGACAATGAGGTAAGCAGCGAGTCAACATTCTTTCTTGTTAGATTTAGGGTAAAATTGCAGAACAGTAGTCTCTTTTAAATTTCAATGATTAAAGCAAATAGATCTGTTACTCAATCAGAGATAGAACACATAGAAAGTAGATCTATGAAGGACAGCAACAGCTTAAGAGAAAAACTCTGATCACATATGAATGTAAACTCAAATCTAAAGATAGTACTCTGTTCTAATGTAGCAATGAACAGATCTGAATATAACAATAGATCTATATCACTAAACACAGATTTCAGATCTAACAATTCTGTCCAAGCATTTCACAATATATTTATATCTTTAGATCTACTCAAT
>ML784088.1:489796-516949 GCA_009831015.1 Picea engelmannii | reverse complement strand
TCCTTCTTCAAGGAAGGTCATGTACCATCAAGTACTTGATAGAGAATCAAGTAACCCCAGGACTTTTCCTGGGGTCTTATCCACCAAGGTCAGAGACCAAGGATCAACCCATGCCGTATGCATGGGTACCCTGGACTTTTCCAAGGGGCCTAGGCTTATCTAGGGACTTTAACTGCTTGGTCCTAGACCAAGACTCAACCCATGCCGTATCCATGGGTACCCTGGACTTTTCCAGGGGCCCTAGGCTTATCTAGGGACTTTAACTACTTGGTCCTAGACCAAGACTCAACCCATGCCGTATGCATGGGTACCCTGGACTTTTCCAGGGGCCCTAGGCTTATCTAGGGACTTTAACTGCTTGGTCCTAGACCAAGACTCAACCCATGCCATATGCATGGGTACCCTGGACTTTTTCAGGGGCCCTAGGCTTATCTAGGGGCTTTGACTGCTTGGTCATAGACCAAGAACCCCAGTCATATACTGGGGGCCCTCTCAGGGGTCTTAACTGCTTGGTTATTCACCAAGAACCCCAATCATATACTGGGGGCCCTCTCAGGGGTCTTTTCCACCATGATACTAGATCATGGATCAACCTATGCCTAAGGCATGGGTACCCTGGACATTTCCAGGGGCCCTAGACATATCTAGGGGCTTTAACTGCTTAGTCTCAGACTAAGAACCCCAGTCAGATACTGGGGGCCCTAAGAAGGGTCTTTTTCCATGGCACTGACTGTTTGGTCCCAGACCAAATACCCCAGGAGTGCACTGGGGGCCCTAGATCTCGTCTAGGGTCTTAGCCATCCTCCAGGAGAATGTCTCTCGCAGCTGCTTATAAATTTAACATTTCTCAATAAGGTTATCTAAAGGGTTGTAATGTCAAAATAATGAAAAATGCATTTCCTATAATATCATGTATGACAGCGGGATCTTGAAGTGAAATTTATGACCAAGTAAAATCCATAATATGCAAAGATGCAAGTGAAAGGAAACTCAAAATTCCTTATTTACTTAGCTAA
The DNA here is from genome assembly GCA_009831015.1 of Picea engelmannii. NCBI lineage: Eukaryota > Viridiplantae > Streptophyta > Pinopsida > Pinales > Pinaceae > Picea > Picea engelmannii. The sequence continues at coordinate 515,933 of ML784088.1, read as the reverse complement.
GAGATAAGAAACCAAGTGGACTAAGAAAACTAGGGGCTAAAGGCTAGGACAAAAGAAACAAAACTTGGTTGAATCCTTTGATGAGGTTCACTTCATGACAGCAAAATTATTTCACAATAAGGTAGTAGACAAGCTTACAAATATAACCATAAGTTCACAAATTGGTGATCATTAAGTATGGACCATTTGGTTATGATCCCATAGGAAAAAAAAATTAGAAATCGATTATCGAACAAATTGGGGGGGGCGGGGGGCGTGTCTTGAATTGATGGAAAATAGTTATTGTGAGGCATGACATAATCTTCACTATTACTATTACGAAGAGCCTTGGTGGAGATAAGATAGGCATAGGTGACATGGTGCATGTAAAAATTATGTTAGCATTGTAAGTAAACGAATTGACGTGTAGAAGGGGTAACAAAATGACCAAAATGACCCATACTGACAATCACCAATTTGTGAACGTATGCCTATATTAGCAAGCTTGTTTGCTACCTTATTGTGAAATATTTTCACATCCCAGAAGTGAACCTCATCAAAGGATTCGACCAACTTTTTCCTTTTCTATCCTAGCCTTTAGCCCCTAATTTTCTAAGCCACGTGGTTTATTATCTATTGGTTAGTCAAATAAGGATTTTGGGGTCTACTTCTACTTCTAGCTTTGCATATCCTGATTCCTTGCATCATTCTTAGCCTAATTCTTGTCAAGAGACTTTTGGCCTCTACTAAATTGTTCAAGCATTTGTCTTTTGCTAAAGAAAAATACTATATTAGTAAAAGTTCACCAAAGCTACTGTAAGCATTACATTCCTCAAAGCAGCGTGCCTTCAATATAGCTTGTAGCCCCTATAATCATCAACTAGTCTGAATAAACCAATCCTATCCCAACTACTACAAAGCATTTGGTCGACTCTATATCATTCAAATCTTTTTTACATTTCAATACAATAAACTATTTTAACCCTTTGCTTTTTTGGGTTGAAGATTCATGTGGACATTGTCTTACTTGTCCTTTTTCCTCTTTACTCCAGTCCATTCCTTTTCATTTGACTCGGACTGTTCCTCCATCAGTCTGATTAATGCTCGTTATTAGGGATCTTACCATGGTTTGATTCCCTTTTGTTTTAGCTTTGAACTAGTGATTTTCCCTGTGAATCCACCTTTGAAAGCAAGGACATCGACACCTACTACTCATCTTCATCTAAGGCTCTACTACTCGGCATTTAATTTCCTTCTTCATGGATTTCTTCTTTGGAGGGATCTTCATTTAAATATTGTCAATCAGTCTTTCTTTTCCTTTTTCAACTATTCACTAGATTTGCAACCTCTATCAAATGGCATTCCTCAACACCCTACCACCAAGTAGTCTTTGGGAAATCAGCTTCCTACTCCTCCCCTCAAGAGAATTTTGGAGCTCCAAAGTTGCATCAGCATTACAATTCAGACAAGTTACTACCAAGTGCCCCTAGCAAAGCATGACCTGCATCTAAAAGCTACTTGTTCATAGTCCAATTTTTTATTCTATGTAAAATTGTCCACCTTCAACCAAATTTCCTAAAGGGAACCTTTGGCGAAGTCCATTTCAAACAACATCATCCCATATGGAGTGATGAAGCAGTTGGGCCTGAAAATCACAAACCATATCAAAACATGTATGCCATGGACAGTCAAAAGGTGGAAGTGTGGGGGTTAATCAAAGCCTACAAGGATGGTTGGTCGCATATCCAGACAGGCTTGTCTGCATGGAGACATAGTGGTAGCAAGAGTGCCTGAATCATGGGGCATGCTGCTTTGTAGGAGTTGGCAACCACATTGGAAGGTAACATACAATTAGATTTATTTTATGCCACTATCCCAATTGGACTTAACCAAGTTGTTAGGTTGAACCATAAGTCCAAGATGCTCTTCAATGTCAACTTACCTAATCAGGGAGTGGAAGCTACAATGTGTGTTGGAAGTGATATGAGCAATTGCATAGTTATGACAAAGGAGGAGGTCGATGCACTTCATTATTTTGATAACGGTTCGCATCTTGATGATAATCAGTGTTTTTATGATAGTTTTATATTTGCTACTGACATTGTGGATCATAAAGAATGGGATTGGATCATGAGATACCGATTCTCCTTAATAATTGTATTGAAGATGGAGATGTAGTACCTTTATAGGGTGAAGAGGAGTTGTTGTTTCACGATGTGGATGATATTTGCAGCAATAAGAAGGTAATAACAGCTGCCAGTTTTTCCAAACAGTAAGAGGAATTGGTAATGATTACACCTTCAAATCTTGTTTTTGCATTGGGTTGTGCATTTGGTTATGACTGGGATTATGTTTATCCTTATGAGTGGTGGATGGAGGATCTATTCCCAGATTGGACACAGAAGAGCCTTGGGTCTCTATTTTATTCTTCATCTATCAGCTGGCATGTTGTTAAGTACAACAGGCAGCATACGTGCTTTGCTCACTAGACTGGCATGCAAAGGAACCTTAATATTGAGTCAATTACATGATCGGTTATGCTTCTTCTTTAATTATGTTGAGTGGTCACACAGAAGTCCTCATCTTCATGGCCAGTTACATTGGTCATTTGATTATAATGATTACTTAGGAGCTCTTCCAGTTATGAGTGGCATCAAGGCCACATTCAAAATAAAAATAAATAAATAAAAGAAATAAAGGCACTGGTACCATCTAGGATTAGGATAAAACGGTAGATCCAATCCCATTTTGGCTAGATGTTGTTTATGGTTTTAGGATAGAGCCTAAGTCTTGAGTTCATCCCTCTTTGAGTTTCCAGCTATCAATTTGTTGAGTTTATTTGCTTCCACATCTTAATTCCAGTTTCAGTTGGGGGTTGTTTTAGTTATTTTTTGGTTGCTCCAAGTTGTTCTCCTAGGAATAGGATGCATGAGTGTTGAAGGGCATTCCTTGCAAGATGGGTGTGTCATATGCAAGAGATTACCTTACACCTCTGTGACAAATTCTTTATACTTATGACAGTTGGCATCTTCTATTTTGGTTAGTGTAAGGTTATGACAGTTATGACAGATTCCTCTTACACATTATGACGCATTTATGACGGGAGTTACATATCCCAAGTAGGGCGCATCCCCTAAGGAGAGATTCCTTGTTACATGTGATAGATGATTCTTTTCATGAAGATTATTAGAAGCCATTACTTGCATAACTGTTCTTCCCTCTCTTTTCAAGTTTGTCTTAGTAAGGGAGGGCACACTAGTTAGGCTTATATATACTAAGCTTGAGTAGAGTGATTCTACCAAAAGAGTGCCTAAGGCTTGTGAAAAACCATTGTAGTCCCTTGAGGACAATATTGTAATTTTTCTATTGTGTGAATGAGAAGATGATGATTGTTGTTCCAAACTTCTATTTGTTGTCCACTATATTCAGTTGTTGATTTATTAAATCTAGTCTCTATTTGTTTGTAGAGTTGATCTCATCTTCTAATATGAGATGTCTATACTCTTGAGTTCACCATTACACAGTTGTGTTTATGCAGATTTAAAATTTTAATTGGTGTTACCAGTCTTTCTGTTTTAGCTATAGGTTAATTCTATGAGTGGAAATCTATGTATCATGTGGAAGTCAAATTAAAACATGGTATCAAAGTTGTGCATCTGAGATTCTCCAGATCCGTTTATGGAATGGGTTGTTCCTTGTTAGAGAGAATTGTCGAAGGATCTCACTAGGTGTGATACCCAAAAGATTCCAAAGATTTGAGTGATCCATGTCAAAGATTGGCACCAGGACCTGTGAACCATTAAGGATGTGATGCCCTAGCTACTCCAAAGATCGAAGTGTGACTTATGCCCAAGAAGTGTATTTCATAACCAGAGTATTTTGTAACCTATGATAGGTTGTTCATTTGATTTCATTGGATGATTCTTTTGTTGAAGTGTGTTCTAAGTTTGCAGGATGACTACTCCCAGCCTATGTTACCAAGAGTGCCCCCCACCCCGCTCTGAAGGTCCAAAGCTCGCTCCGAGCTGGAGCGCCCAGGGAGCTACCCTTAGAGCGCGCCCTGGGGTACTCACGGTTGCTCCCTACCAATTCGGAAGCGTCGTGCTCCAGAATTTTTGGAGCATGCTACAAGGGCGCTCTAGCTACGCTTTCACTGCATTTCGGGAACTCTCCGATGAGTGACCCGAACGCTCCCACAAAAATCTAAAAAATACCTCATTTTTTTATACCCCTAAACCCTAAGCCTAGCGTAGGACCCACACCACTCATAAATTATAAAATTTTCTAGCGTAGGACCCACCCCACTCATAAATTATAAAAAAAAATTATAAAAAAAATTTATAATTTATGAGTGGGGTGGGTCCTACGCTAGGCTTAGGGTTTAGGGGAAGCCTAACGTAGGACCCACCCCACTCATAAATTATAAATTTTTATAATTTATGAGTGGGGTGGGTCCTACGCTAGGCTTAGGGTTTAGGGGAAAGAAAGGAGGAGAATAAAGGAGCTCTTCCACCTCCAGTCTCCTCATTCTTTCATCTATGTTTGCTTGAGCTTGGAGAGGGGGAGAGAGCAAAGGAGAGCTTGGAAGAGTTCACAAAGAGGAGCTTGGAGGAGAGAACAAAAGCAACCATCTATCTCAAGTTTCAACTTTCAAGTTTCAAGAGCTAAAGAGGTAATCCTAAACCCCAACTCCCTCATTTTCTTGGGTTAACTTTGTTCAATGTTTATGGTTATTTTCTCCTCTCCTACTCTTTCACATTCCTTCTTCTCCCTCATTTTGTTGCAGGTTGTTCATCTAAAACTTGAGGAAAATGGTCTCCTTTTGGTTTATCAATCTTTTTTTGGTTCTCATGGTCTTGGCGGGGAATAGGCATCGGAGGGAAGAAGAGGATAGTGGTCATTTTCATGATGAGCCACAATATGAAGATGGTGAAGGGTTTGAAAAGGATGAAGAGGTTGAAAAGGATGAAGACAGTGAAGAGGGCAATAAAGGTGCCAAAGCTTCATCGACACCCTTGTGGATATTTGTGACAAAAGTTGAGGAGGGGAGAGGTGGTGGAACCACTAAATTTTTTTGTCCTCGTGATTGTCATGAAGGAAAACCTTTTACCAGTTCATATACCCGTGTGAGGAGGCATCTTTGTGGTGTAATGGATAGTAATGACAGGAAGGGGGCCATTGGGATCACAGTTTGCCCTAAGATATCCAAGGAAGAGAGACAAAAATACATAAAGATAGAGGGAGTTGCACAAAGAAAGCATGGTAAAAAACAAAAGCTTCACTCTGATGCCTCATCTAAATTTGGTAGCAACACATCTCCATCTCCTCATGATTCTGGAACCTCTAGATCTAGAAGAACAATAGAAAATTTCCTTCATATTGGAAGTAGGGTTGAGGTGGATGCAAAAGTGGTTTGGTTTCTCTATGCTTGTGGTATCCCATTCAATGTGCTTCGCTCCCCCTATTGGCGTGATCTTGTCAAGGGAATCAACGAAGCCCCCAAAGGATACAAGAGCCCCTCCTATGAGAAAGCCAAAATTGTGTTACTTGACAAGGAAAGAGAACAAATTCAAAGAACTCTAACACAGTTTACAGATGATTGGGGGGGCTTTAGGGTATCCATTGTATCAGAGGGTTGGACAAATGTTAGAAACCAACATTTGATCAATGTTCTTGGTGTTTCTGCTACCAGTGCAGTGTTTCTTGCAGCACATGACTTCTCTTGAATCATTGCATATTCTCAAAACATTTCATATCTCCTCTTGCAAACAATTAATGATGTTGGTCCTTCTAATGTGATTCAAGTAATCATTGATAATGCAGCAAATTGTAAGGGAGCGAGTAAAAGCATTGAGCGGAACTATCCACACATCTTTTGGTCTGGGTGTTTGGTGCACACCTTGAACCTTTTGATGCATGATATTATCAAGCATAGAGAATGTGGATGGATTAATGACTTGTACAAAAGAGGGAAGAAACTTATCAAATTTATTACATGTCATACAAGGGTCAATTACTTTTATGGCACTTACTCTAGGTTGCACCTACTTAAGATTGCAAAAACTAGATTTGGTAACTATTACCTCACCTTTAGGTGCCTATTGAAGGTGAGACAAGCTTTGGGTGCTATGGTGATGAGTGATGCATGGGATGAAATGAACATTGATAGAGAAGGTGCTAATGCAGTGAAGGAGACAGTTCTTGACAGTCGGTTTCGGTCATAGGTTCGATATGTTTTGCAATTCACCTAGCCAATTTTTCACATGATCAGGTTTGCAGATTTAGATCAGTTAATCATTGGGAAGGTGTATGAGAAAATGGATAGCATATTGGGGCAGATTAAAGACATTGTTGAGCCTAGAGATGTCAATCTATATAATCATATTCATGTAGAGGTGAAAAACTGTGGGAAATGCTAAATATTCCACTACATGCCTTAGCATATGTGCTAACACCTAAATACTATCATGTATCATGGCTTTCATCACCAACACCTAGTGTTGGGTCCAAGAAAAAACCACAACCAGATCCAGAGGTTCAAGTTGGTTATACAAAAGCATTAGAAAAATTGGTCCCAGACGAGGAGTGTGACAACATACGGAGACAATTGAGCCAATACATCCTTAGCAATGGTGCCTTTGGGATGAACCTTGCAATTAGAGATCGAGGGAATTTGAATTCTCTCGAGTGGTGGAACATGCATGGCGGTGCTACCCCACAACTGCAACGTTTGGCAACACGGGTGCTTTCACAGGTGGCGAACACTTCTTTTGCAAAGAGGTGTTGGAGCACCTACAGTTTCATCCATAGCGTCAAAAGAAACAGGTTGAATGTAAATCGAGCAGAGAGCTTGGTTTATGTTCATTACAAGTTGTGATTGTTGTCCCATTAGTGTGAGGAGGCAAAGATGGATAAAACTTGAAGCGTTGGACAACAATCCAAAGGAGGATAATTTGGAGGATGAAGTATTGCTTTTAAAGCAATTGGAGAATGTTCTTTTAGATGATGATGATCATGTTGAGATGCCACCCCCATCCACTTCCATGGTCCCCATGTCCAGGACTCCAACTACAGCACTAGGGGCTTCATCTTCACTTCTGTCGCGGTCGTCTACATTTACTTCTGCACAGTTTCCTCCTTTTCAGGATTCTCCACTACCACCATGAGGAAGCCCATGCAACAATCGTGGTGGTGGAAGGAGGATGGGATAGTTGTTTGATGTTTCTCCTTTTTCATTACTTTATATGTCAGTCTATAGATGATAGATTCATAGTATTTAGCAACTAGCTCAGTTTAAACTTTAAACTTTATTGTTTTGGACCTTTCGGTCTTCATACTTTAGTACAGATGGCCTATTTTGTAAACATAACTATTTGGTCATGATTCATGTTATTGTTAACAGTTGTTGGATTATGGACAATTGATTTCATTCCATAAGTTAATGGTCTACTTTCTATTATATGACTTAAAAATTTGTATGTTGGTTTGTAAGTTTGTAATTGCTAGAATCTAGATGGTTGATGCTCCAATGATTAATCATTGATGTATTATGGATGCCATTTCCATCTATATTAATGTACAAATATGCATGGTTTCATATATTCTATAGCTAATTTGTCTTTCTCGTTGTTTTTTTTTAATATAAACGCAATATATATATATATATATATATATATAACAGACGCTCCTGCTCTCGAGGATTTTTGGAAAATGACGCTCCCGCTTGTTGAGTTTTTAATAAGCAAGGCTTAAGCATGATGTTCATTCCATTTTAGCATTTTACTTAAACCATAAACAATTTGTTGCAGCGACCAAGATCACAAGAAGAAAACACCATGCACAAGTACACAAGAAGTATCCTGGGAAACCCTTCTCAACAAGGGAAGAAAACCCAGCCAATCCTTTGCTATATACTTCAAGAGAAATACCTTCACCACCATAAACACTTAGCACACAAGAGGGTGCTCACAAACCCTAGAAACCTAGCGCCCAAGAGAGGTGCGCACTTTTCCCAAGAACAATTGTTTGCTGAAATTTCCAAACTCACACTTGTGATATGATTCCTCAATGGGGAATTTACCTTTACTTATATTATACTGAACCTGTCAACAGAAGTGTCTATTGGCACAACAGGGCCGACCTCAATAACTTATAATATAATTAATAATTACCATATTAATTATCTTTTACATTAATTATCTTTTACATTAAGGTGGGGTCAACCTATACCCTTTACACTACAAATAGGGTTACAGGTAAGTCTGACTCTTGAACAATATAGCAGGGAATATTATACACCCACTAGTGCTCAGCCACTAGGGGCACATCCATCTGTGCTCAGCCACAGAGATGTCTCTCTGTCTCACTGCGTCTCACAGGAGAACCACACTCACTAGTGCTTAGCCACTAGGATCACATTCACCTGTGCTCATCCACAGGCACGTCCAACTCAGCAGATCTTCTTTCTCGTTACGTTACACAGGAGGGTCATCTAGAGTTCATCATCTCAACTCTCTGCTCAGAGGAGGCTAATACATCGTTTCATCTCTATCTCAAAACGATGCACCCAGCTCATGGAATTTCACACGTTCACCTGTGCTCAGCCACAGGCACGTCCACTCAGCAGATCTTCTTTCTCACTGTGTTACACAGAAGAATCATCTGAAGTTCATCTCAACTCTCTGCAAGGAGGAGGCCATCACAACGTTCAAGTTCTGTGTCAGATAGGAACCACACACCCAACTCATGGGCTCTCTCTCAGGTCGACTCAATCAGTCTGTTTCCTAGAGGATGTCTCACGCAACTATAATCATCAACACTCCCTCTCAGCTAGGGAGGCATTCTCCATCAGGCAAGTCTCGCACGGAAGTACTCGAACTTTGTCTTGGTTGTAGTCATCAATGCTCCCTCTCAACTAGAGAGGTATTCTTCACCAAGCCAGTTTGGTGAAGATGTCTGCAATATGCTCATGTGTAGGAAGGTATTGCACGTGTACTGCTTTCCTCTGCATCATGTCTCTGAAAATGATATTTTATCTCAACATGTTTCGATCTATCATGAAACACAGGGTTCTCAAAGAACTTCACACAACTCTGGTTATAATCATAGAATCTATCTCATGATCAATTAAATCTGTCAGAAGCTTATGAAGCCACACTGCTTCGCACACTCAATGATATATACTCTGCTTTTGTGGTACTCAGGGCCACAGAGCTTTGTTTCCTGCTGCACCAGGAAACCATGACAAACAACAATCGGATGTGCTCTTCCGGTCTACTGTACATTTTGCATATCCCTGCAAACTCAAGTCTACACTGGAGGCATATCTCAGGCCATATCCAACTGTGCCTCGTAGATATCTCAATACATGTTTCATTGTTGTCCAGTGAGTCTGTCTCGGCTGACTCATGAATTGACTAATGTACATTCACTGCATAGAATAAATTGGGTCTGGTGTTAACCAGATACATCAGTGATCCAATCAGCTGTGGATGAATCTCGTCTAAATCATCGTCATTCATTTTCTTCAAATCCATCATCGTCGATGTAGGTATGGATTTGCATTATGTCATACTAAACTTTTTTTTTAATATCCCCATTGTATATTTTCCTTGACTCAGGAAAATCTCATTGGTCCTTTGTCGTACTTCTTATCCCAAGAATTAGTGCATCATACCTAGATCCTTTATCTCGAAATCAAAAGTCAAAGCTTGCTTGTATCCGACAACACGACTTCCTGAATAAGTCATCAAAATCAGGCTCTCGTCACCAACAATGTAATAATATAGAGTTGGATCAGCAACACTCTTGCTGAAGCCCAAACTCATCAAGAATTCATTCAACTGATGTAGTTTCCAACTCATGGATGGTAGTACAGATGGAGGTGTATCGGGCTTACTGGATCAAGTGTCTCATCATAGACAACTCCCTCTGTTTGTGGGAATCCTCTGGCTACAGATCTTGCTTTGTATTTCTTGACACTTCCATCAGCTACATGCTTGATCTTATAGATCCATTTGAAAGTTACCACAGACTTCCCTTCTGGTCTCGAAACAATATCTCATACATCATTCTTTAAGATATATTGGTATTCTTCTGTCATGGCATCTTGCCATACCTGTTCACTTATCGCTTCTCCATGACAGGAAGCCTCAGAATCAATGAAGTGGCTCATAGATGAAGGGTAGCTTGAAAAACTCTTTTTCTTTCTCAGAATGTCCTTTTAGGGACTTGTATGTTCCTCTGCCTTCTTGCAGAGTTTTGTCGAGCCTAGGCAAGCCTTTTTATGCCCTACTGCAATATCTCTGGGCATATCAACTGGAGCAACTAGATTAGCTGGAATAATGTCTGTCTCTCTCTGAACTGTTGAAGGGGGAGAAGGTAATGTCTCTTCTTTCTTTTCATTTTGTTTTGACTCCCTTTGAGTCAAGTAACTCTCTCTGAAGTCTGGAGGATGGATGTCTTCTTTTACTCGCTTGCTAGATCTTTTATGTCTAGTATAATAATCAATCAATAAGGTTTGGACTCCCGTACCAAGGATAATGGTCAAAGTCATGAGGGCTCCCACACTAGAGATAATACCCTTCACTTATTTAAGAATTCAATCAACTATAAATTTAATGATTAAACAATTTACCTAGATTTGCAGTCATGCTCAACTTTATATTTGTTTTAGAGGAAATACTTTTCATCTCTCTTATCTTCATTCTTTTGGGATGGGTCTGGATCAATGTCAGCAGTGGAAACATATTGTCTTCCTTTCTTCCTGGTTGGACAATTTCTTGCATAGTGCCCATATTTGTCACATCTGAAGCACTGAATCTCTGAAATATCTCTTCTTTGATTATGGCCTGAGGCTGATGGAGATTTCTCATCTCTGAATGTTTGTCTGAAGTTTCTTTTGAATCTTCCTCCTTTCTTTGTCTGAAGTGCAAGAGCATGGTTGTCATCAGGGGAGTCTTCCACTCCTCTATTTCTGAGTCTAAGTTCTTCTTGAGTACAGTCTGTCCACAAACAATCAAAAGTTGGTAACTTTTCTCACCCACTGATGCTTTGAAGAAAAGGTTCCCAGTGTTTTGGAAGATTGTTGAGAGTAGATAAGACAAGTTCTCTGTCAGACATGATTTCTCCAATGGCACCTAGTTGTTCTTTGATCTTTGAAATCTTCAAAAAGAAGGTAGCCACTGTATCACCTTTTGTCATTTTGGTACTTTGAAGTTGGCCCTTTAAGGTGAGGGCTCTGAGGGTGTTGTCACTTTCAAACATATCTTTCAGTGCTTCACACATTTCATAAGATGTTTTCAGGTTAGCAATACAAGGTAGGAGGTGATCTCTTACTGAGTAGATGATTATTTTTCTTGCCTTGACATCTTCTTCCCTTCTTATTTCCTTCTCTTCATCGGTAGTTGTGTCTGGTAAAGTCTTTGTTACGACACTCAAAAGGTCATCTTCTTCAAGGGTGACTTGAAGCCTTGACTTCCAGGAGCTGAAGTTGCTTGATCCATCAAACCTATCTTCCACTAAAGTTTTGTTCTTCATATTTTCGGATTTCTTCACAAACTCTCACCAACTGGACTTAGAAAACCTAATGGTTAGGTTGGACTAGTAACCTTAGGTTTTGTTGGGCTTATGGATGCCAACAATAAACTTTGAGAGTGTCACAGGAACACTTGTTGAGCTGAAACGTTTCTTCAAGGAGTGCAGAAACCCTAAAATCAAGATTCTACAGAAAATTGCGGAACCCTAGAAACCCTAGGGCCAAAATTTCAAAATGCTTGGATTTGCACTCTGAGATTCTCTGGAGGTGCGCTGGAGGAGGTCGTACTCTTCTATGCCAAAAATAACCCCAACGTCCAAATATTAAGGGCTAGAACACCACAGAAAGGAGGGTTGTACGGTTCTGCAAAAAAGAGAGATTGGTAGATGCTTGTGCAATGTGTTCTTCAAGACCTATCCTCTGATACTATGTTGAGTTTTTAATAAGCAAGGCTTAAGCATGAAGTTCATTCCATTTAACATTTTACTTAAACCATAAACAATTTGTTGCAACAACCAAGATCACAAGAAGAAAACACCATGCACAAGTACACAAGAAGTATCCTGGGAAACCCTTCTCAACAAAGGAAGAAAACCCAGCCAATCATTTGCTATATTCTTCAAGAGAAAGACCTTCACCACCATAAACACTTAGCACACAAGAGGGTGCTTACAAACCCTAGAAACCTAGCGCCCAAGAGTGGTGCGCACTTTTTCCAAGAACAAGTGTTTGGTGAAATTTCCAAACTCACACTTGTGATATGATTCCTCAATGGGGAATTTACCTTTACTTATATTAGACTGAACCTATCAATAGAAGTGTCTATTGGCACAACAGGGACGACCTCAATAACTTATAATATAATTAATAAATTACCATATTAATTATCTTTTACATTAAGGTGGGGCCGACCTGTACCCTTTACATTACAAATAGTGTTACAGGTAAGTCTGACTCTTGAACAATATAGCAAGGGATCTTATACACCCACTAGTGCTCAGCCACTAGGGGCACATCCATCTTTGTTCAGCCACAGAGATGTCTCTCTATCTCATTGTGTCTCACAAGATAACCACACTCACTAGTGCTCAGCCACTAGGATCACGTTCACCTATGCTCATCCACAGGCACGTCCAACTCAGCAGATATTATTTCTCACTGCGTTACACATGAGGGTCATCTGGAGCTCATCATCTCAACTCTCTGCTCAGTGGAGGCTAATACATCGTTTCATCTCTATCTCGGAACGATGCACCCAGCTCATGGGATTTCACACATTCACCTGTGCTCAGCCACAGGCACGTCCAACTCAGCAGATCTTCTTTCTCACTGCATTACACATAAGAATCATATGGACTTCATCTCAACTCTCTGCAAGGAGGAGGCCAGCACAACATTCCAGTTCTGTCTCAGATAGGAACCACACACCCAACTCATGGGCTCTCTCTCAGGTCGACTCAATCAGTGTTTGTCCTAGAGGATGTCTCACGCAGCTGTAATCATCAACACCACTCCCTAAAACACTCCTGCTTCGCTCCACGCTCTGGCAACATAGATCTCAGCCTTAGAGAGTGTAACCATCTAAGGGGTGCTTCCAACTTTGCATCTTGGAAGTGTCGACTGTAGATATTGTTGAAGGAGATGGATTTTTCAGAAATTGTGGAAGGAACTATTGTTGCTTCGACTAATGTTGCTTTGTTGGCCGCACGTAAGAAGAGTGTTGCCAAAGCAAAGAGAATCTTTTCAATGAAGGACCATTCGATCCCTCACATAGAAGTCGATGAATGAGATGTATGCAATGTTGATCACTCTGTATCAAAGTGGGAATGCGTCCCAATAATTGCTTCTGAAGAATCAACTCACTCACACATGAGTTGTTAAATCTCTTATACCAGATCAGATCTGTTTTATTTCAACAATTTATTTAGAACCCAGAAATTATTTTCCTCAATAAAATTTGAAAACTGCTGATAAAATAAATACACCGGTATATTAACTCATAAATTAATTGTAGTGGAAATAACCAGAAAAATCAGACACATAACAACAGAGAAATTTTCACCCAACAGCAATCTTCCTTCACTTTATTAAATCTGAAAAATCCGGGTTAAACCCATAGAGAAATATGCAATTATGTGAGAACCTATAACTCAGCCCCCACTAGAAATCAATCTCGGGAAATCAGCCCTGTTGTCACCTTTATACACACCTAAGTAACGTGAAAGAAATATTCAATCCACTCGGTGTGTCCTTGGGGGCAAGTTAGAGTTAAGGTGTTGTCACCTAGTCCTCAACTCCTCCGTATAGGCCAACTCCTAGTGAAGCCAAGGAGGGTATTCCCTAAAGAAAATAATCTAAGGCTTGAACTAATCTAAGTACAAGAAACAATCTAGGAGTTTATTTATAAAAGACAATACATAAAGTAAATCTACTCTAAGAGCATATATCAATCAACCACCACAAGATACATAAAGAAATACTTGCATAAAAGGATACTTAAGATAACAAGATGCAAGTAAATTAGTAAATGCTTCAAGATAAATATAAATGACTGAGAAGTAAAAGTACTTGAAGCAAATGGATTTGTAAAATGTGTAATGAGACCAGTGCCTTAAAAGTATCAAGGGCAGTTGGTGATCGCGTATTTTATTAGATTGTCTTTTGTAGTTAAATTAATGAAATTGTGAAAAGTAAAGCAAGCTAAACTAAATTTGGCCTCTAGAGAAGTTATCCCTTAAGCTCAAAGATTTGCTGAGAACTTGCAAAAACCCAATGGTTTCACCAACAAGCCCACTAGAGGTGTCGGAGGTCCAACACTGAGAGGAACAAGCCCGAGGTATTCAATGAAACTTCGCACACTCCCCCTAGGCGGTTCTTTAATCCAAGCAATAGTCCTCTTTCGAGATTGTCCTATTATTACTACTCCACACTGACGAGCCCAGCATGTATGAAACTTACTCCCAGAAGATCGAGACAAGCTCGCAACTGGAAGGGTCAGAAACAACACTGGGAGCTGAGGGGAAATGTTTATTTTAAGCAATAAAGCAAAGTACTGAAAAAGGAAATGTTTTCTAATTACTAAGTCTTCATTGACCAGCCTCTTGCGAGGAGCTAAGGAGACAATTTATTTCCAACTTTGAAATTGCATAAAGGAAATTGCATTAATAACAAATACAATTGCAAGAAGAAAGGTTTACCATAATCTCAACACATCCACAAAGAAGAATGGCATCTATACATTAACACAAGACACCAAGAGTGCCTCCAAAGTCTTCAAATTTTATTCCACAATAGCTCGAAAGCGAATTACAACAGCATAACTTTACATCACCAAATCTGATTACAATGGGAGAACTAGCTCCATTTTATAGCAAAGGGGAAGGAGAGCTCCATGGAGGAGGGCGCACCACTTAGAGACATTGAGTGAGACAAGTGTGAACAAAAGGTTGCCACCTCTCCTAACTCCCCATAGAATGCCAAGTGTGAAGCTCAAGAACAAGAGGGAGGGCACCACCTCTCAAGAGGTGGGCACCCTCCTCAAGAATGCACCACCTCTCCCAAGATGGGTGCACCTCCCAAGAGAATATCCACATAAGTTAAGAGAAAATCCAACTGACTCTCTTCTAACTGAAACTCTTACTCAAAGATGCTTTCCTTTGCTTCCCTTTGGCTGCCACATAGCCTTTTAGGCTTTATTTCACTCAAAACATGTTTTTGACAACTTTGCTAAAATTTAGCATTGCTGATTTTTTGTCTTTTTGGGTTTTGAGAGTAAAAATACATTTTTAGTGATTAAAATCACTAATTTCACTCACAAAAGTGGGTACTTAAGTAAAGTGGGTGCTCTAGGTTCAAAAATGGGCACCCCCGAGGCATATAATGCCTCCTAGTACCAATTTTTTAATACAACTTCAAATTACAATTAAAAAATTTCGTTTTACGGGAAAAAAAAAATTAACTGGAAAAATTAAAAAATCCTAAAGGGGACTTAGCACATTTCCATAAAACTCTAGCAGGATGTTTAGCGTGGTAATATACATTAGACACTAGGCTTAGATGACCATGCTAAGGCCTAACCATGAGTATATACTCCAGCTTTGGAGGAATTGAGAGAAAAAACTCGGAAATTATAATTAACAAGTAAAAAAAACACTCTAGAGTAACAACTCATGTCTAAGTATTAGGAGGCTAAACCTTTTACAAATTTCATCATGCAACACCTCTTATTACAATTCCCCGCAGAGTATGGAAACATGGTAAAAAAATTTAAAAATGGGCCACAATGGCCGGCTAGAATTCTGAACTTTGAATCTTGAACAAGTGATTGTTCAATCTTTGGCGGCTCAACTGCAAGTCCATCCGAGTGCAACTTGGTGGATAACATTGGCTCCATATGGGGATGTGTGCTTGATCTTTTGAGTAAAAAGGAGAGAATGCGAGAATCCAGAATAGGTTCCTACATCGCAAACATCCCGCCAAAAACATCATCAACGACACATGTATATGAAAACCAAGTACAAATTGAAGTTGCACAACTAATATACATTTATATACAAAATATAGTACAAAAGAAGAAAGTGAACATAAATTATAAGGAAAAGAAAGAATGTAAGATACAAAGGAAAGGGTTGGAGCTACGTTACAAAGGATGCCCCATGGCATCAGAGAACATCACTGAAGAAAAACTTGAAAAGTTGTATGCTCATTGGTAGATTTAACCTTTTCATTGTCCAATTGGCTGAAGTAGAAAACATATGTAACAGCAATGTCATGGATGAAATAAGACCTCAGATGTCTGAAAAATCTTTGTCCGGGATGACTCGTTGAAGATCCCTTTCCAAGTTTTATCAACTTGGTGTTTTTCTTGAAATCAGACCACTCAAGAAACATGTGTCTTTCTTTATTCAACCAAACTTTGAAGTCTAGCAAGCCTTGTAAAGTTTTGATGAATTTCGGCATTGGAATGTCATGGTGGAAGTCCAACCACTGCTCATAATGATCTAGAATTGATAAACTGGAGTTGTCTTCCATTTTCTCATTATTTGTTATTAAGTCATCTGACGGTTGAGAGAATGGGACTGGAACTGTCAAGGAATCTGCTTCACTAATCATTTCAAGTTCATCATAACTGTCGAAGATCTTCTCTGAGGAGATGAGTTCCTCAAGAGGAGGGTGGGGATTTGAATTATCTGGATATTCAATAACTTCAAACTCAAATTCCTTTGTTTCTTCTTGACGAATTAATGACTCATCTATAGGCTCATCCGGAATTCCCAAGTGAAATTCCCTTTCTTGTTCACTGTGAAGCTCTGGCTCTATAGGGTTTGAATATTTAATACAAGTTTTTGCCTCTACAAGGCGAGCTTCCATGGCCTTTAACTGTTTTGCATAGATAAATTCCATGGCCTGAATGACTTCTTTAAACTTCTTATTGGAATCTGGTGAAGCATCATTCTTAATATCTCAACTAACCGTTTTTATATTTGGAGGTTTCTTCTACTTCCATTTTTCCATAAAAGAATTAACCAATTCATTGTAAGTTCTAACTTGTTTATCCTTAAATTCTTCAACCAATCAAGATCATTATCATCAAAAGATAAGATAAACAATTTCATTCCCACATCTTCATATAAGGCATTGCAACACCATTTATTAAAGCAAAGGGAAACTTTTTTAACATGACATCTAGCATCAACAACATTATTACTTTGAAAACAAGGCAAATTTTTAATTGTTTTTTCTAGAATCAAATGTGCATAACCACTTATTGCAGAAAAATCAATAGGTTTATAAAGATCATCCATTTCTAAACTAGATTTATTAAAAAGGCAAAAGGAAAATGTCTACCAAATATGGACTGGGACCCAAAAATTATTAAGGATCCTACGAGAAGAAAGTTTGGCTAACTTCCTCCAAAAACCCCTTCAGGTTCAAGGATGAAGCTAAGCAAACCGTGAGTTCCTTCTTGCATAAAACTTTGTCAAATTATTTTGAAGTGGAGTCGTCAGATGATCAAGTATATTCTAAAAAAACAAGAAACATCAAGCAAAGCAAAAAACAAAAAGGAAAACAAAAAGTTGTACTTTGGGAATAGAAAGATTTATCCTCGACAACGGCGCCAAAAATGTTGCCATCTTTATACACACTTGGGTAACGTGAAAGAAATCTTCAATCCACTCGATGTGTCCTTGGGGGAAAGTTAGAGTTAAGTTGTTGTCACCTAATCCTCAACTCCTCCGTCTAAGCCAACTCCTAGTGAAGCCAAGTGGGGTAGTCCCTAAAGAAAATAATCTAAGGCTTGAACTAATCTAAGTACAAGAAATAAATCTAGGAGTTTATTTATAAAAGACAATACATAAAGTAAATCTACTCTAAGAGCATATATCAATCAACCACCACAAGATACATAAAGAAATACTTGCATAAAAGGATACTTAAAATAACAAGATGCAAGTAAATTAGTAAATGCTTCAAGATAAATATAAATGACTGAGAAGTAAAAGTACTTGAAGCAAATGGCTTTGTAAAATGTGTAATGAGACCAGTGCTTTAAAAGATTCAAGGGCAGTATTTGATTGCGTATTTTATTAGATTGTCTTTTGTAGGTAAATTAATGAGATTGTGAAAAGTAAAGCAAGCTAAACTAAATTTGGCCTCTAGAGAAGTTATCCCTTTAGCTCAAAGATTTGTTGAGAACTTGCCGAAACCCAATGGTTTCACCAACAAGCCCACTAGAGGTGCCCGAGGTCCAACACTAAGGGGAACAAGCCTGAGGTATTCAGTGAAACTTCGCACACTCCCCCTAGGCGGTTCTTTAAGCCAAGCAATAGTCCTCTTTTGAGATTGTCCTATTATTACTACTCCACACTGACCAGCCCAGCGTGTATGAAACTTACTCCTAGAAGATCGAGACAAGCTCGCAACTGGAAGGGTCAGGAACAACACTGGGAGCTGAGGGGAAATGTTTATTTTAAATAATAAAGCAAAGAACTGAAAAGGAAATGTTTTCTAATTACTAAGTCTTCACTGACCAACCTCCTGTGAGGAGCTGAGGAGACAGTTTATTTCCAACTTTGAAATTGCATAAAGGAAATCTAGTCTAGCAATTAAAGTATTACTTGCCAAATTGAAATCTAATCTATGTGATGATTGTAGTGCTTTGTGATGAATTAAAAGATTAACTTTAGCTTATGCTTAGGTGTGAAAATTGATTCTAAGCTAAAATTGCATAAATGACACAATCACCAAAAACATCGTTCCCCCTAGGGGGGATGAAGAGTGGGAGCTTGTAGCCCCACTGATTTTATCGATGAATTTACAAATCTCTTTTTTGGAATGACTTGTGACAATTCATTAGGGGGGTCACAGGTGTTTACAAAGTTTTACAAATGTTTATTGAAGAAAGGGGTGCTCTCGGGGGTCCCGGATGCTCCAAATCCGCCCAAAATGGACAGAGTTTCCTCTTATTTGTTCGACGACCTGCACAGAACAGCAAGCAAACAATGACAAAAGATGGTCAAAAACACTTTGGAAGTGTCTATGGTTATTAGTATGAAAACCCAAAAAATTGACTAAGTAAAACTAGTGTAAAAATTGCAAAAGGAACTAAGAAGAGCAAGTTAAAAGCTAGTCTTCTTAGGATCTTTGTTTGTTGTTTTAAAACAGCAAAATAAAGGCACTCTAATTGCCAAATATGGAATTAAAAGATCTTTGAAATAAATCAACTTTTAGCCTTTAAAAATTTCAAAGTAAATTACTTGCTAGAAAAGACGCTTCTTGAGCTAGATCTAGCTTAAGATGATAAAATGAAAATGAAATCTAGATCTAACTTTTAAATTCACTTACTAACTTAAATAAGAAGGATTTTGAAATCTGATATAGATCTAAGATAAAGTAAGCAACTAGTGACCCAAATAAATTTTAGAGAAAAAATGAGATAAGGGAGAAAGAATGTCGGATGGAAGCCAACTTTGGGCTATGGGGTCTCTTTGATGTATTGAAGAGGGAATCCTTCCGATTAGATGGACTTGAAAGTGTTGGAAACTCAAGCTAGAGTCTTCCACTCCTCCAAATTAGAGATCATGCAAATTTAAGACAATCTTACAAAGAAATTGTTAAAAGTAGATGCATCTACTTCCTACACATTCAATCTAGAAAACATGAATTCAAGCAACAATGACATGAAATCATAGATTAAACATGCTATAATAAGATCTAGTAATGCAAGCTAGCTCACTAATATTTTATTAAAGGATTAATAACAAATACAATTGCAAGAAGAGAGGTTTACCATAATCTCAACACAGCCACAAAGAATAATGGCATCCACACATTAACACAAGACACTAAGAGTGACCTCCAAAGTCTTCAAATTTGATTCCAATATAGCTCGAAAGCGAATTACAACAGCATAACTTTACATCACCAAATCTGATTACAATGGGAAAACTAGCTCCATTTTATAGCAAAGGGGAAGGAGAGCTCCATGGAGGAGGGCGCACCAAGTGTTAAGGGAGTGCGCACCACTTGGAGAGGTTGAGTGAGACAAGTGTGAACAAAAGGTTTCCACCTCTCCTAACTCCCCATAGAATGCCAAGTGTGAA
The DNA here is from genome assembly GCA_009831015.1 of Picea engelmannii. NCBI lineage: Eukaryota > Viridiplantae > Streptophyta > Pinopsida > Pinales > Pinaceae > Picea > Picea engelmannii. Next base: position 495,815 of record ML784088.1, on the reverse strand, counting down.
GCTCAAGAACAAGAGGGAGGGCCCCACCTCTCAAGAGGTGGGCACCCTCCTCAAGAATGTGCCACCTCTCCCAAGAGGGGCACACCTCCCAAGAGAATATCCACATAAGTTAAGAGAAAATCCAACTAACTCTCTTCTAATTGAAACTCTTACTCAAAGATGTTTTTCTTTGCTTCCCTTTGGCTGCCACATAGTCTTTTAGGCTTTATTTCACTAAAAGCATGGCAAGACATGTTTCCGACAACTTTGCTAAAATTTAGCATTTCTGACTTTTTATGTCTTTTTTGGGTTTCAAGACTAAAAATGTCTTTTTAGTGATTAAAATCACTAACTTCACTCACAAAAGTGGGTACTTAAGTAAAGTGGGTGCTCTAGGTTCAAAAATTAGCACCCCCAAGGAATATAATGCCTCCTAGTACCACTTTTTTAATACAACTTCAAATTACAAATAAAAAATCTCGTTTTACGGGAAATTTTTTATTAACTGAAAAAATTAAAAAATCCTAAGGGGGACTTAGCACATTTCTATAAAACTCTAGGAGGATGTTTGACATGGTAATATACATTAGACACTAGGCTTAGATGACCATGCTAAGGCCTAACCATGAGTATACACTCCATCTTTGGAGGAATTGAGTGAAAAAACTCGGAAATTATAAATTGCTTCGATAGCAAAATATAATTAACAAGTAAAAAAAACACTCTAAAGTAACAACTCATGTCTAAGTACTAGGAGGCTAAACCTTTTACAAATTTCATCATGCAACACCTCTTATTACAATTCTTCGCAGGGTATGGAAACGTGGTAAAAAAGTTTAAAAAGGGGCCATAATAGTCGGCTGGATTTCTGAACTCTGAATCTTGAACAATTGATTGTTCAATCTTTGGCGGCTCAACTGCAAGTCCATCCTAGTGCAACTTGGTGGATAACATTGGCTCCATATGGGAATGTGTGCTTGATCTTTTGAGTAAAAAGGAGAGCATGCGAGAATCCAGAATTTGTTCCTACATTGCAAACATCTTACCAAAAACAACATCAGCAACACATGTATACGAAAACCAAGTATAAATTGAAGTTGCACAACTAAAATACATTTATATACAAAATATAGTACAAAAGAAGAAAGTGAACATAAATTATAAGGAAAAGAAAGAATGTAAGATACAAAGGAAAGGGTTAGAGCTACGTTACAAAGGATACCCCATGGCATCATATAACATCACTAAAGAAAAACTTGAAAAGTTGTCTGCTCACTGGTAGATTTAACCTTTTCACTGTCCAACTGGATGAAGTACAAAACATATGTAACAGCCATGTCATGGATGAAATTAAGACCTCAGATGTCTAAAAAATCCTTGTTCAACCAAACTTTGAAGTCTGGCAAGCCTTGAAAATTTTTGATGAATTTCGGCATTGCACTATCATGGTGGAAGTCCAACCACTACTCATAATGATCTAGAATTGATAAACTGGAGTTGTCTTCCATTTTGTCATTATCTATTATTAAGTCATCTGACGGTTGAGAGAATGGGACTGGAACTGTTAAGGAATCTACTTCACTGATCATTTCAAGTTCATCATAATTGTCGAAGATCTTCTTTGAGGAGATGGGTTCCTCGGGAGGAGGGTGGGGATTTGAATTATCTGGATATTCAATAACTTCAAACTCAAATTCCTTTGTTTCTTGTTGACCAGTTAATGACTCATCTATAGGCTCATCCGGAATTTCCAGGTGAAATTCCCTTTCTTGTTCACTATGAAGCTCTGGCTCTATAGGGTTTCAATATTTAATACAAGCTTTTGCCTCTGCAAGGCGAGCTTCCATGGCCTTTAATTGTTTTGCATAGATAAATTCCATGGCCTGAATGACTTCTTTAAACTTCTTATTAGAATCTGGTGAAGCATCATTCTTAATATCTCAACTGACTGTTTTTATATTTGGAGGTTTCTTCTCCTTCCATTTTTCCATAAAAGAATCCACCAATTCATTGTAAGTTCTAACTTGTTTATCCTTAAGTTCTGTAAACCAATCAAGATCATCATCATCAAAAGATAAGATAAACAATTTCATTCCCACATCTTCATATAAGGCATTGCAACACCATTTATTAAATCAAAGGGAAACTTTTTTAACATGACATCTAGCATCAACAACATTATTACTTTGAAAACAAGGCAAATTTCTAATTGTTTTTTCTAGAATCAAATGTGGATAACCACTTATTGCAGAAAAATCAATAGGTTTATAAAGATCATCCATTTCTAAACTAGATTTATTAAAAAGGAAAAAGGAAAATGTCTACCAAAAATGGACTAGGACCCAAAAATTATTGAGGATCCTACGAGAAGAAAGCTTGGCTAACTTCCTCCAAAAACCCCTTCAAGTTCAAGGATGAAGCTAAGCAAACCGTGAGTTCCTTCTTGCAGAAAACTTTGTCAAATTATTTTGAAGTGAAGTCACCAGATGATCAAGTTTATTCTAAACAAACAAGAAGCATCAAACAAAGCAAAAAACAGGAAGGAAAATAAAAAGTCATACTCCGGGAATAGAAAGATTTATCCCAGGCAACGGCACCAAAAATGTTGTCGCCTTTATACACACCTGGGTAACGTACAAGAAATCTTTAATCCACTCAGTGTGTCCTTGGGAGCAAGTTAGAGTTAAGGTGTTGTCACCTGATCCTCAACTCCTCCGTCTAGGCGAACTCCTAGTGAAGCCAAGGGGGGTAGTCCCTAAAGAAAATAATATAAGTACAAGAAATAAATCTAGGAGTTTATTTATAAAAGACAATACATAAAGTAAAATTACTCTAAGAGCATATATCAATCAACCACCACAAGATACATAAAGAAATATTTGCATAAAAGGATACTTAAGATAACAAGATGCAAGTAAATTAGTAAATGCTTCAAGATAAATATAAATGACTGAGAAGTAAAAGTACTTGAAGAAAATGGCTTTGTAAAATGTGTAATGAGACCAGTGCTTTAAGAGTATCAAGGACAGTTGTTGATCACGTATTTTATTAGATTGTCTTTTGTAGGTAAATTAATGAGATTGTGAAAAGTAAAGCAAGCTAAACTAAATTTGGCCTCTAGAGAGGTTATCCCTTTAGCTCAAAGATTTGTTGAGAACTTGCCGAAACCCAATGGTTTCACCAACAAGCCCACTAGAGGTGCCTGAGGTCCAACACTAAGGGGAACAAGCCTGAGGTATTCAGTGAAACTTCGCACACTCCCCCTAGGCGGTTCTTTAAGCCAAGCAATAGTCCTCTTTTGAGATTGTCCTATTATTACTACTCCACACTGACCAGCCCAGCGTGTATGAAACTTACTCCTAGAAGATCGAGACAAGCTCGCAACTGGAAGGGTCAGGAACAACACTGGGAGCTGAGGGGAAATGTTTATTTTAAATAATAAAGCAAAGAACTGAAAAGGAAATGTTTTCTAATTACTAAGTCTTCACTGACCAACCTCCTGTGAGGAGCTGAGGAGACAGTTTATTTCCAACTTTGAAATTGCATAAAGGAAATCTAGTCTAGCAATTAAAGTATTACTTGCCAAATTGAAATCTAATCTATGTGATGATTGTAGTGCTTTGTGATGAATTAAAAGATTAACTTTAGCTTATGCTTAGGTGTGAAAATTGATTCTAAGCTAAAATTGCATAAATGACACAATCACCAAAAACATCGTTCCCCCTAGGGGGGATGAAGAGTGGGAGCTTGTAGCCCCACTGATTTTATCGATGAATTTACAAATCTCTTTTTTGGAATGACTTGTGACAATTCATTAGGGGGGTCACAGGTGTTTACAAAGTTTTACAAATGTTTATTGAAGAAAGGGGTGCTCTCGGGGGTCCCGGATGCTCCAAATCCGCCCAAAATGGACAGAGTTTCCTCTTATTTGTTCGACGACCTGCACAGAACAGCAAGCAAACAATGACAAAAGATGGTCAAAAACACTTTGGAAGTGTCTATGGTTATTAGTATGAAAACCCAAAAAATTGACTAAGTAAAACTAGTGTAAAAATTGCAAAAGGAACTAAGAAGAGCAAGTTAAAAGCTAGTCTTCTTAGGATCTTTGTTTGTTGTTTTAAAACAGCAAAATAAAGGCACTCTAATTGCCAAATATGGAATTAAAAGATCTTTGAAATAAATCAACTTTTAGCCTTTAAAAATTTCAAAGTAAATTACTTGCTAGAAAATACGCTTCTTGAGCTAGATCTAGCTTAAGATGATAAAATGAAAATGAAATTTAGATCTAACTTTTAAATTCACTTACTAACTTAGATAAGAAGGATTTTGAAATCTGATATAGATCTAAAGATAAAGTAAGAAACTAGTGACCCAAATAAATTTTAGAGAAAGAATGTCGGATGGAAGCCAACTTTGGGCTATGGGGTCTCTTTGATGTATTGAAAAGGGAATCTGTCCGATTAGATGGACTAGAAGGTGTAGGAAACTCAAGCTAGAGTCTTCCATGTTGAATTTAAAGCAGCTGCAAGAGCCATTCTCTGGGAGGATGGCAAAGACCCTAGCTGAGATCTAGGGCCCCCAGTGCACTCCTGGGGTTCTTGGTCTGGGACCAAACAATCGGAGCCATGGAAAAAGACCCTTCCTTGTAAGGGCCCCCAGTAGATATCTAGGGTTCTTGGTCTGGGACCAAGCAAGTAAAGACCCTTGAGAGGGCCCCCAGTATATGACTGGGGTTCTTGGTCTGGGACCAAGCAGTTAAGTCCCTAGATATGTCTAGGGCCCTTGGACTTGATCCAGGGTACCGATGTCTAAGGCATGGGTTGATCCTTGGTTTTGTACCTAGGTGGATAAGACCCCATATATGTTCTAGGGCAACCTGGTCCTTGATCAGGTAGTTGTTGGTGTGTGACCCTCTTTGAAGGCGGGCATGACCACATGAGGGATGTATCCCATATGCAGTGATGATAAAGTTAAAAAGGTCACCTTGAGAATTATGGACAAGCATTGCCACCAAGTAACCCCACCTAAACCCCCACACCCTTGGTTTTTGTGCCTGTGTTTATTTGGGGTTTTGTATTTTTGCTTTAGGGGTCAATATAAAAAATATTAATTAAATGTTTAATTATAACATATTTAATTAATATTTATATTAATTAATTATGTTATTTTTAATTATTATTTTTCATTAGCCTAACCCTAGCCTAAAGTATAAATAAGGACCTTCCCCTCTACCTTTCATACATTCTTTTGTTCTCTTCTAAAGTGAGGAGGATCTCTCCTTGCTTGATGCGGCCCCCTTTTGCAACAGTTGTTGAGGTCTTCTTCTGACAATTTGGCCCTCCTATTCTGGCCAGTTTTCAGCCTCCTCGTTATTGATGCCTGCTCTTTGTTTGGGGATGAGTCAAGGGTTCCTTAAGCTGTAAATGAAGGGTTTCTTTTTGTTGTGTGTGCCTTTGTGTTGAGGATTGAAGCTGTCACCCTCTTCTACAGCAAGTCTGGTGCCCTAGACCTCTTCCAAGAGGTTGTAGTCCCCTTTCTCATGTGCAGATCTAGCCCTTTTCTTGAGCCACGGCCCCTCTAGCTGATCATTTAAGACAGTCGTACCTCTTGCTATATTTTCCTACATAAGGGTTTGGTTCCAGGAAATTTCTGTGTGCATGAGGGTTTGATTCCAGAAATTTTTGTGTGATGTTTAAGTGTGTTTTCTCCTTGGTGGCAAATCAGTCTGATCATTCTCTTGGCAAAAGATCTAACCCTTGAGGTAGGATCTGTTATCCCCGATATCTAGGGATAACTAGGAGATCATGTCTCGAGGCCCACATGGTCCTAGACATGGAGTACTGAGAGCAGGGTTGACTTGAGCATGGCCCTGGAGGGCCCATCTTTCTTCTTCGTCGTCAGATTTGTCCTGTCAGCAGTAGCAGTTTCCATCACCGTCGGCCTGGGCTTGCATCGGAGAGGACTCTTGCTCCATGAGGTAATTGGTCCGAGGTATCATGGTATGTGTCATATTTGATTGTTATAACCTTCTTATATATGC
>ML784088.1:462916-487686 GCA_009831015.1 Picea engelmannii | reverse complement strand
TTAACCCAAGGCACTAGTCTAAGAATGCAATGTTGAGCTTTTTGGTGTTAAAACTACCTCTTTCAAACTCTCAATTGTGAAAACCTACTAACCCTAACGTCTTACTAACCCTAGTTTTGATGATGACGTCTTGGCCTTTTTGAACTTTTGTTTGGACTAAAAGTTCTGGCTGACTCATCCCTTGATAGACATAGAGGTATTAAGCAATTTCATTGGTCAATTTAGCAAAACGTTCACCTCTTTGTCTAGCTAACCTATCCTAACCCTAAGGTGACGTCATACTTGTTTAAACCCTTGTTTGGCTTTAAAACGTTGTGGTATTGTCATCTATTTAATAGACTTTGAGTTATTGATCATATTCATAAGTTTAATTGACAAAACGTTCTTCTCATTGTCTTCAAAATTGACCTAGTAGTAGGGCTGACGTCACCCTAAATCTGCATAGTGACGCAGCAACAATATTGGTGTGTGAGCACATTTATTGCATTTTGATATAATAAAGATTGATTTTATACATTGAATACAAGTATCATTTTGTACTTATTGAAGAAGTATTATAAGCCTTTTGTCTTTATTGGCAATCATTGACTTCGTCAATAATTACATTTAATATTGTTCATATGTGTTAAAGATAGTCATTAATGTTTTGAAGTACTAACCACTGCAGCACATTTTTAGTTTTATTTGCCTTGTCTCGCAAGTAGGTGCCATTCAGTGGAATATCTTTTCTTTGACTATCTTTTTGGCAGTAATCTGTGAAGGGAAAGCTTATCTTAACCTTTGATCCTTGAACCCTTGACCCTTTTCCTTCAACGCCCCAGATTACTAGGGACGTCTCCCTTGGGATTAGCCACCCTAAATAGAAAGAGCTCCCCATCGAGGTGACAGTGGGTGGGGAAGCTCCTGTTACGCCAGTTTGAGCCTTGACTTCAAGCTACCTAAACTTTTCCTACAAACTGTGCAATAACAGGATCCATGATTCTTGACTTTTTCTGAGCATATTCTCAGTGGCACTTCATCCCTTGTGTGAGGCATGAACTTCTTCAGTGTTCAAAGGTAAGACTTCAGAGGTAAACTACTTATGGTTCAGATCTAATTGCTATTGTTTAGATCTGTGTGTTTTTTATTCTGGAATCTATCTTTGTTTAGATCTAACACAGAAACCTATTGCTTAGATCTGTTTTGTTTGATCTTTCTGGAATAAGTTATTGACTAGATCTAATTTAGTTCTTTAGATCTATCTATCTTTGTTTAGATCTAAATCAGAAAACTATTGTTTAGATCTGTGATTCTTTAGATCTATCTATCTTGCTTACTAAGAAAGAGTTTATGTCTGGATCTAATCACTGTCTATGAACAGAATTAAAATTCTAGTTTAGATCTGAGCATTGTGCACACTCAGAAATGGGTTTAAGGTTTAAGTCTACTTCTTGTTCACATTCTGATTTGTTTTCTTAACTCTGATTTAACTATCTAGCATACTACAGTTCAGATCTCTTATTGTATTACATTTATGTTCTAAAGCTTGATTTTTTTTAGACCTTTGTTGTTCAATCTAACAGAAATTTAAAAAGACAGTAATTTTCCTGGCTTACTTCCCTGATTCTAACATGGTATCAGAGGTTAGGGCGTGAAAAGAGCTCAAAAATTGTGCAGACTTGAGCCTGCGTAGATCCTATTCTTAGAATTTGTTTTGCAGATCAGAAGTAAGCAATGTCTTTCTTTATGGATTTGAGAAAGGGAACAGGGTTTCCATAATGATAAGCTACAAGGTGAGCAAATGTCACTAGCTATCTTAGTTTTGTTTTTTTAAAGAGATCCAGTAGTATGAATCCACTGGTTTTTTTCAAACCCTTGGAAATTCTTAATGATGAAACTCTTTCCCTTCACTCTCCTTAGCAGTCTTTTTAGACCTGAAACCTCTTGGGAAAAGTTAATTGTTTAATGCTCAATATGCCTTTGGAAAGGAACTTGAATTATTGTCATTTCCCTAAATTCTAACATTTAGAAAATGACTAGAACAGATTGAACATAAAAGAAAGTTCAATCTCTCTAAATTTAATTGAGCTTTGTTAGTCAAGGTCCAAGGATGATACCTATCTCCACGTGCTAAACATTGTTCTTTCAAAAGAATTGATGTAGAGACCTCGTCTAGCATGTATCCTAGCCAATAGAAAGATACTCCTTGGAAACTGTTTCTGCACATCTAAACCTTTGTGTCACTAACAGACTTGGAAAGTTTTGAAGGTTGTTAACTCTGCATTTAATTAGCAAGTGAGATCTGAATGACTGTGGCAAGCTCTACTTAAGCCGAGAATTTTGACTCTTTAGTTTGGCCTCTGCTTTAACAAAGCCCTTTCACCATACCATGCTTCTCTCAGTCAGGGCTACTTCTATGACAAAGAAGACATCCATTACACGTTTTATTTTTGGACTGATTGATGTGGAGAGGATAGTGAAAGACTATCTTGTTTATTGTTTTGTATACTTGTGAGATGCAAATTTGGGTGCCAAAGAAAACCTTTTGGATTTTTGGTGGAGTTACCAATGCTAGTTGGGAGAGTTTCCTTGTTAGGAAAATCTGGAGGCTAGGGTCCTTTATCTCTGGTGGATCCTTGTTTTTTTTAAAAGGGGGGGACTCCTAGTAAATCCTCTAGTTTACCCTTGATTATCTATTGATTTTCAAGATTTTTCTCTTTTCCTTTTTTGACTGAAAATTAAATGATAACTCTTACCCTCTCTCACTTCTGAGCCAGGCCGAGTTAGTTAAAGATATGATACAGAATGCTTGGGAATGTAACCATCATCTTGAAGAACACAAGTGATAAGTTTAAGCTTTTATAATGTTATTGTTACTAATGCTTGGTAAGTGCTTAGTTTTCATTTAATAAGCTTTTGGTAAAATACAATGGCTTTGACAGAATCACTGGTAAAGGAATTTTAATGGGAAACTGTGTAACTTTAGTAAATGACAGCACCTTATGCACTTAATGGTCATCCATATGTTTTGTACTACAAAGAGTACACGAGCTTTAAAGTAAACCACGATACATTGAGTGGTGGAAACTTGGAAATGACTTTGGTATTTGGCTTTGAGGAAAACATGTGTGGGTTGACTTTTGTAAGAACATATTTTGGATAATGCAGTCTTTGGCCTCATTCTTTAAGATGTATTGTGGATATGGATGAATAATTTTTTATCCACAGGATAGTAGGATGACCACTTAAGGATATGGATTACTTGAACTAACAGATTTATATCAAACATTTGCATACACAGAAGAAGTCTTAGATAACTTGAGATGGTAACGGGCTGCAAAGTTCAAGTATGTCTTAAGCCTAAGCAAGATTCATGGATACTCCATTTACATTCATTATTGTGACTACAAATGACAACAAGAGAGATATGTTTACCTTCCTATATCCATGTCTCAATAGAATACTGTCAGAATCTCATGTGTATTTTTGTTATATGACCAAGGAAGTTGTGATCTCAGCACATACTTAATTTTTTATGTAAGCTAGGTCTTTCTCCCAGGTTTGGAAACCCAGCTGTCTGTTGGTCTTTTATCTCTGATATGAAAGACAACATGTAATCTTGGGTTATTTCCTTGGTTAAAGAGTCCAACAAATTATCTTGGTAGTTGGAGTATTTTTCTTCGTTTTGGGAATTCTACAGATATTTCTTTTCGAGAGTCCTTAGATTGTAATTGAACCATTATCCTTGGCACAGGAGCTCAATAAGTCTGACTCAGCTTTTCATATAAACTTGGTACTAGCACCAAGAACATCTTGAAGAGATATGACACAAGAACAGAGTCAAAAGATCTTATAGGTTCAGAGGGAGCCAATTTGCACATCAAATATTTTATGAGACTCAGAAGGAGCAATCCCTACATATGAGTTAGTCCATGACCTACAGCAGAGATGGCAGCTTAGTAGAGTCAAGGGATACAGTTTCTTTTAAAGAAATTTTCTATTAAAAGGAAACCAGCCTGGTGCCGGGAAATACTAAAGGAAGCAGAAAAGCTTTCAGCACCTGAGGGCACTTTCAAAGAAAGCAAGAAAACAAGATAAGTACTCCGGCCTTATAGCTAAATTGAATCTTGTGATTGATTCAGAACCTTCCACATTTGAAGTGTGGGAAGATGCTATGATAGAAGAATGATGTATGGGCAGTGTTTCAAAGACCTCGTGACAAATCAGTGGTAACCTCCAATGGCCTTATAAGATAAAGCCTACAACAGATGGTTGTATTGAGGTTAAATTTGTGACTCGTGATTTCTCTCAGAAAGAAGGGATTATCTATGACAAGATCCTTACTTCCATCAGGATCTTTTGTCGCAGTTTTTGATTTGGAAACTTCATCTAATAGATGTTAAGATTTCTTCTTAACAATAAAGTTAAGCAAGAGGCTATCCATGGGAAAGAATCCCATGGATTATTATAACAAGCTCCGAGAGCTTGGTATGAAAGTATTGACAGTCTCTCTACAGAGTCTTGGGTTCACCATTAGTTTTATCTTTATATAAAGATTGTCCAAAATATTCATGTTATCTTAGGATGATCTGTTCCTTACAGGAAAGGAAATTTTTGATAGCTCAGACTAAGAGAGAGCTCTTCAACAAAAGTTGAAATGAAAGACTTGGGTCTTTTACATTACTTTATGAGCTTAGAGGTGTGGCAGAAACCAGGTGAGATCCTTCTCTCACAGAGTAAATATGCAGTTGACGTGCTTCGCAGATTTGGCATGATGAACTGCAAGTCCATGACCACTCCAATGATCTCTAACCTAAAGAAACTACAAGATCAGGTTACAGGCTCAGATCCAGAAGACCCCACCTTATATCGTCAAATAATTGGGTCTTTGATGTACCGCGTACACACTAGACCGGACATTTGTTATGCGGTAAAATGCCCTCAGCCAGTTCATGTGTGAACCGAAGCATATACATATGGTTGTTGTCAAGCATATTCTGAGATATGTTCGAGGAACTATAGCTTATGGTCTCAGATACACTTCCAGTGGAGGTGTAATGCTTCATGGATTTACAGATTCAGATTGGATGGGCAGTACAGTGGATCGGAAGAGAACTTCCGGTTATTGCTTCAGTTTGGGTTCAGCAATGATTTCCTGGTCCAGCAGGAAACATGGCTCCATAGCCCAAAGCACTGCAGAAGCAGAATACATTGCTGCAAGTGCTGCTAGCAGAGAAGCAATGTGGCTTAGGAAGCTACTTTCAGACTTATTCATTACAGAGCTAGAACCCACGGTCATCCATTGTGACAATCAGAGTTGTATAAAGCTCACCGAGAATCCAGTGTTTCACGACAAGTCAAAACACATTAAGATGAAATATCACTATGTCTGGGACATGGTGCAGAAGAACGTTCTTAGTATTCAGTATGTTCCGACAGCAGAACAGACAGTAGCTATTTTGACCAAGCCATTGTCCCTGACAAAGTTTATATACTTTCGTGACAAGCTTGGTGTAGCTGAGAATGCCTCTCTTGTTGAGAGGGAGTGTTGAATTTAAAGCAGCTACAAAAGCCATTCTCTGGGAGGATGGCAAAGACCCTAGCTGAGATCTAGGGCCCCCAGTGCACTCCTAGGGTTCTTGGTCTGGGACCAAACAGTCAGAGCCATGGCAAAAGACCCTTGTAAGGGCCCCCAGTAGATAACTGGGGTTCTTGGTCTAGGACCAAGCAGTAAAGACCCTTGAGAGGGCCCCCAGTATATGACTAGGGTTCTTGATCTGGGACCAAGCAGTTAAGTCCCTAGATATGTCTAGGGCCCTTGGACTTGTTCCAGGGTACCCATGTCTAAGGCATGGGTTGATCCTTGGTTTTGTACCTTGGTGGATAAGACCCCAGATATGTTCTAGGGCAACCTGGTCCTTGATCAGGTAGTTGTTGGTGTGTGACCCTCTTTGAAGGTGGGCATGACCACATGAGGGATGTATCCCATATGCAGTGATGATAAAGTTAAAAAGGTCACCTTGAGAATTATGGACAAGCATTGCCACCAAGTAACCCCACCTAAACCCCCACACCCTTGGTTTTTGTGCTTGTGTTTATTTGGGGTTTTGTATTTTTTCTTTAGGGGTCAATATAAAAAATATTAATTAAATGCTTAATTATAACATATTTAATTAATATTTATATTAATTAATTATGTCATTTTTAATTATTATTTTTCATTAGCCTAACCCTAGCCTAAAGTATAAATAAGGACCTTCCCCTCTACCTTTCATACACTCTTTTGTTCTCTTCTAAAGTGAGGCGGATCTCTCCTTGCTTGATGTGGCCCCCTTTTGCAACAGTTGTTGAGGTCTTCTTGTGACAGTTCGGCCCTCCTATTCTGGCCAATTTTCAGCCTCCTCGTTATTGATGCCTGCTCTTTGTTTGGGGATGAGTCAAGGGTTCCTTAAGCTGTAAATGAAAGGTTGTTTTATGTTGTGTGTGCCTCTGTGTTGAGGATTGAAGCTGCCACCCTCTTCTACAGCAAGTCTGGTGCCCTAGACCTCTTCCAAGAGGCTATCGTCCCCTTTCTCATGTGCAGATCTAGCCCTTTTCTTGAGTCGCGGCCCCTCTAGCTGATCATTTAAGACAGTCGTACCTCTTGCCATCTTTTCCTGCATAAGGGTTTGGTTCCAGGAAATTTCTGTGTGCATGAGGGTTTGATTCCATAAATTTGTGTGTGATGTTTAAGTGTGTTTTCTCCTTGGTGGCAAATCAGTCTGATCATTCTCTTGGCAAGAGATCTAACCCTTGAGGTAGATCCATGATTCTTGACTTTTTCTGAGCATATTCTCAGTGGCACTTCATCCCTTGTGTGAGGCATGAACTTCTTCGGTGATCAGAGGTAAGACTTCAGAGGTAAGCTACTTTATGGTTTAGATCTAATTGCTATTGTTTAGATCTGTGTGTTTTTTATTCTAGAATCTATCTTTGTTTAGATCTAGCACAGAAACCTATTGCTTAGATCTGTTTTGTTTGATGTTTCTGGAATAAGTTGTTGACTAGTCTAATTTAGTTCTTTAGATCTATCTATCTTTGTTTAGATCTAAATCAGAAAACTATTGTTTAGATCTGTGATTCTTTAGATCTATCTATCTTGCTTACTAAGAAAGAGTTTATGTTTGGATCTAATCACTGTCTATGAACAGAATTAAAATTCTAGTTCAAATCTGAGCATTGTGCACACTCAGAAATGGGTTTAAGGTTTAAGTCTACTTGTTGTTCACATTCTGATTTGTTTTCTTAACTCTGATTTAACTATCTAGCATACTACAGTTCCAATCTCTTATTGTATTACATTTATGTTCTAAAGCTTGATGTGATTTAGACCTTTGTTGTTCAATCTAACAAAAATTTAAAAAGACAGTGATTTTTCTGGCTTACTTCCCTAATTCTAACATTCCACTCCTCCAAATTAGAGATCATGCAAACTTAAGACAATCTTACAAAGAAATTGTTAAAAGTAGATGCATCTACTTCCTACACATTCAATCTAGAAAACATGAATTCAAGCAAGAATGACATGAAATCATAGATTAAACATGCTATAATAAGATATAGTAATGCAAGCTAGCTCATTAATATCTTATTAAAGGATTAATAACAAATACAATTGCAAGAAGAGAGGTTTACCATAATCTCAACACATCCACAAAGAAGAATGGCATCCACACATTAACACAAGACACCAAGAGTGACCTCCAAAGTCTTCAAATTTTATTCCACAATAGCTCGAAAGTGAATTACAACAGCATAACTTTACATCACCAAATCTGATTACAATGGGAAATATAGCAAAGGGGAAGGAGAGCTCCATGGAGGAGGGCGCACCACTTGGAGAGGTTGAGTGAGACAAGTGTGAACAAAGGGCTGCCACCTCTCCTAACTCCCCATAGAATGCCAAGTGTGAAGCTCAAGAACAAGAGGGAGGGTGCCCACCTCTCAAGAGGTGGGCACCCTCCTCAAGAATGCGCCACCTCTCCCAAGAGGGGCGCACCTCACAAGAAAATATCCACATAAGTTATGAGAAAATCCAACTAACTCTCTTCTAACTCGAACTCTTACTCAAAGATGCTTTCCTTTGCTTTCCTTTGGCTGCCACATAGCCTTTTAGGCTTTATTTCACTAAAAACATGTCAAAACATGTTTCCGACAACTTTGCTAAAATTTAGCATTTCTGATTTTTTATGTCTTTTTTGGGTTTTGAGAGTAAAAATACATTTTTAGTGATTAAAATCACTAATTTCACTCACAAAAGTGGGTACTTCGATAAAGTTAGTGCTCTATGTTCAAAATTGAGCACCCCCAAGGCATATAATGCCTCCTAGTACCACTTTTTTAATACAACTTCAAATTACAATTAAAAAAATCCGTTTTACGGGAAATTTTTTATTAACTGAAAAAATTAAAAAATCCTAAGGGGGACTTAGCACATTTCCATGAAACTCTAGGAGGATGTTTAGCATGGTAATATACATTAGACACTAGGCTTAGATGACCATGCTAAGGCCTAACCATGAGTATATACTCCAACTTTGAAGGAATTGAGTGAAAAAACTCGGAAATTATAATTTGCTTGGACAGCAGAATATAATTAAGTAAAAAAAACACTCTAGAGTAACAACTCATGTCTAAGTCTTAGGAGGCTAAACCTTTTACAGATTTCATCATGCAACACCTCGTATTACAATTCTCCGCAGGGTATGGAAACGTGGTAAAAAAGTTTAAAAAGAGACCATAATGGCCAACTGGACTTCTGAACTCTAAATCTTGAACAAGTGATTGTTCAAGCTTTAGCGGCTCAACTGCAACTCCATCCTAGTGCAACTTGGAGGATAACAGGCCCCTTTGCTGTAAATCGGCCCCTAAGAAACTCGGCCTCTTTGTTGGATATCGACCCCTAGGAAACTCGACCTCTCCTCTTCCAACTCGGTTGTCCTGAAAATCTCGTTGAGATCCTTCTCTACAAACCCTCAGAATTCTCCTCAATCACTCAAGTCTCTCACTCCTTGAGAAAATCGCTTCCTCAATTTGTCTTCACCCTCTACCTTAGGTTTACTTTATACTTTCTCCATAGGCCAAATCCCGAATCTCCAAAGTGATAGAGGGATAGGATTAATCCTAGCCTTCTTAGATCAATGGTGGAGATTAGATCTAATTCACTTAAATAATAAATTATTTAGCCTTAGAAAACTTTAGCCCAAAGTCTACATTAATTAAATAATTTAATTAATGTACTTTTCCTAAGTTAAACTTAGGAAGGAGCTCATATTAGTTGCTCCTCTCGAACAACCACCTAAAGAGGACTTCTCTTCCACATTCTAAGACACCAAGCCAATGCAGAAGACCTTCCAAAGCTATAGAAATCAATACTCCCTCCTAGCAAGGAAGGGATTCTCCACCACCCCCAGCTTGTCCCTAAAGAAAACAAATTTCTCTTTCACTAGAGGCTTGGTGAGAATGTTTGTTATCTACTCCCCTGTGGATATGTACTGCAATCTCACAACACCTCTCTGGACCCTATCTCTAATAAAGTGATATATGATCTCTATATGCTTGGACCTATCATGAAACACTGGATTTTTTGAAAGCTTGATACAGCTTTGGTTATCACAGTGGATGATTGTAGGCCCCATCTCATGACCAAATAACCATGTGAGCATCTTGCGAAGCCAAATGGCCTCACAACTCGCCAGACTCGCTGCCATGTACTTGACCTCTGCTGAGCTAAGTGCCATTGAGTGTTGCTTCCTTCTAAACCATGAGATCATTGCTGACCCCAAGCTGAAACAACATCCAGAAGTACTCTTCCTGTCCATTGCACTCCCTGCCCAGTTTGAATTTGTGTACCCCTGCAATTGCACTCCACCAACTCTAAGATATCTCAATCCAAAGTCCATTGTACCACGAAGATACCTCAACACATGCTTTGCTTCCACCCAATGAACCCTCCTCGGCTCCACCATCAACTGGCTGAGTGTATTCACTACAAAGCAAATATCCAGCCTGGTGTTGACCAGATACATCAAGGACCCGATCAATTAGTTGTACAAAGTGGGATCCACCAACTCATCCTCAGAAAAATTAAGCTTCCTCAAGTTACCGATCATAGGTGTAAACATCGGCCTGCAATCCTCCATCCTGAATTTCTTCAAGATCTCAACTGCATACTTGCCTTGGCCAAAGAAAATCTCTCCTGGCTGTTGCCACACCTCTAGTCCCAAAAAGTAGTGCATTAATCCAATATCCTTGATCTCAAACTTTGTAGCAAGGTCCTCCGTGCACATCCTTATGAGCTTCTCTGATCCTGTCAAAAAGATATCGTCAACATACAGCACTAAAATGAGTGGATCATCTCCAACAAGTGTGTAATACAAGTTGGGATCCGCCTCACTTTTAGCGAAGCCCAAACCAAGTAGGTACCCATCAATCCTTGATTACCATGCGCAATGGTCTTGCTTAAGTCCGTACAAGGCCTTCTTCAATCTGCATACATGGGAATCCCTCCCATGCGCCTCAAATCCCTAAGGTTGCTTAATATATACTTCTTCCTCAATCACCCCATTGAGGAAGGCAGTGTTCACATCCATCTGATGAATCAACCACCCTATCTCTGAGGCAATAGATATAACTGCCCTAATAGATGCATATCTGGCAACAGGTGCAAAGGTCTCCTCATAGTCCACTCCCTCCTTCTAGGAGAACCCTCTCGCCACAAACCTTGCTTTGTACTTCTCAATGTTGCCATCTGCAACATGCTTGATCTTAAAGATCCATCAAGAAGGGACCGTTGAATTTCCCTCAGGCCTTGATACTATCTCCCACGCATCGTTCCTCATGATGGAACTATACTCTTCTATCATGGCGTCCCTCCAAACCTGTTGGTTTGCTGCCTCCTCAAAGGTAGAAGGCTCAAACTCACTGATGTTGCTCATTAAGTCCATATAGCTGGAAATTCTAGTAGGTGGTCTACTCTCCCTGAAGGTCCTACTGGGAGCCTCTGCGTCCCTCAAGGTCTACTTGGTCTATCTCAGCCTCCTCCTGGTAGAGCTCGAAGGAACCTCTTGCTCCTCCTCCTGATCAAAAGGTTGTGTCCCTGCAGTCGGTGTTGTTGGTCCCTACTCAACCTTCGGAGCCTCTTGCTCTCGATCCTCTACCACCACTGGTTATGTGTCATGTGACCTCCTAAAGGTCCTACCCTCCTCAAATCGGACATCCCGGTTGATTGCTACCATCCTCTGCCTTGGAATGTAGACCTTGTAGGCCTTTGAAATCTCATTGTATCCAACAAAAATGCCCTTCTCTGATGAGGGCTCCAGTTTAGTCATCTTCTCTAAAGGAATGTGGAGATACACTAGACTATCGAAGATACGCAGAGGACTCACCTCTGGTTTCACTCCTGTGGACGCTTCTTCTAGAGTCATTTCCTCCACTGCCCTGTGAGGACTCTTGTTCTGTAAGTATACATCCATATTTCATGCCTCCGCCCATAAGAACATAGGTAGATCCTGATCATGGATCATGGCCTTGGCTGCTCCGACTATAGTCTTGTTCTTCCTCTTTGCCACTCCATTTTGTTGCGGATTGTAGAGCACTGTCAGTTCTTTCTTGATTCCTATTACCCTACAGAAATCTTTGAACTCGTTGGAGGTATACTCGTTGCCGCCTTATACACACCTCGGGTAACGTGGAAGAAATATTCAATCCACTAGGTGTGTCCCTGGGGGCAAGTCTCAAGTTGAGATACTATCACTCAATACTCAACTCCTTCGTCTAGGCCAACTCCTAGCGAAGCCAGGGGGGTCCCTAAGAAAATAAACTAAGGCTAAGTAATTTATAGCACAAAATAAATCTAGGAGTTTGAATTTAAAACAAAAGCAAAAGAAACTATTCTAGCAGCATATATGACATAAATAATAGAATTTGCTTATGATAAAGATATAAAACAAGTAAAGCACTTCACCATAAATGATATAGACTGAAAGAAAATGCTAATACTTGAAATTAAATGACAATAAGAAAAGGAAATGTAGACCAGTGCCAATAATGTAAAAGTTGTTGCAAAATGTAAAATGTTGCTGTAGGAGTATATTGCAAGTGCTCATGACAAATTTTATTATTAAGGTTATTGCTTGAATTAGTGGTTAAATTCGTGAAGTGGCTTGACGAATTGCAAGCCACTTTGTGATTGCCAAAATGTAAGTGTGAAACAAAAAGTAAATCTAATCTAAATGTTTGGCCCTTTAAAGATTATCCCTCAAGTGGGTACAAAGAACAATGTCGGAGGTCCAACGAGGAGAGAACAAATCTCATTAGAGAGTATCCCCCTGACTTCACACACAAGTTCGTTGTAGCATCCCAAGTGAACAATAAAGTGTATTGGATTGTCCTATTAAAATACTCCACACCATAGTCTTTAAAACCGGAACCGGACATCAAACCAATCACCTATCAACTCGGACATCGAACCGAAACCGGATCAAACAGACCGGTTTGATTTCAACGACTCAGTTCAATAAAAAATACATTAAATAATTAAATTTTAATGAAAAAAAATATTTTAAAGCTTTCAAACCATAATTCCAAACCATTAGAGACAAAATATGCAAAGTCTGTTCATCTATATACCATGTAAGGGTGTATATATCAAAATGGCACTGAGTGCAATACATATTGTGGAACTTATACGAAAAAACATATACAGATTTAAATAGGAAAACAAAAGAACAACCACCCAACACAAAGCAACACCATAATATTTTCTTTTATTTTATTTCTGTAAATACTCAATATCAACAAGGATGTCTTACAACTCTTGTCTAGGCTGTACAAGTCTGGTTCTTTTCTTGTTGTACGAATCGACTTCTTGCTGTACGAATAGACTCCTGCTGTACGAGTCGACCCTTGCTGTACCTTCACCATTTTGGAGAAGAAAGGGAATATCAGTCCCTTTTCTGGGCAAAGAATCGGGCCCTAACTCGGCCACTCTAAGCCATTGCTCAGCTGAGTCTAATCGGCCCTAGCTTGGTCGTACCCAGTCCCCACGAGTTTGGTCGTACAGTCCTGTACACAGGTACCGACTCCTTTCTTCCACTCGAATAGAGAGTAACCCGTGTCTATGCAGAGTCTCTCACACATGTGTGTGTATTGACTTGCTCCCTTTTTAAATCTCAAGTCAATCCGTGTGAGAACTACTAAAAAGATCCTAGCCATTAGATCTTGATCTAGATCAATGGTTGGGATTTACTCTTTCATTGGGATAACTTAGGCTTACTTTTTGTGTTCTCGCCACATAGAGAACTTAGCCGCACTATAGAAATTCTAACACATATCAGCAACAAAATACATAATAGCAGTTTTGTGATAGCAGTTTAATGTATACTTGTATGCCTATATATAGGCACTTAGTGTAATGAAATCAGTTGAGCTTCCTGGGACAATATGGTAGCACCTGTTTATTGCACTTATGTGCCTATTTTTTGGATTATTGTTCAAGTTTGTGATAAAGCTCGCTGAACTGAAACAAGGTCCAAATGACATTTATCTTTTCCTTCCAAGTTTCAGGTCTTGATAAACTCATTTCTTCTATATCAGAAAGTTTGTCTGAGATAATAAAGCTATTTGAAGTTGTGCCAACCAAATGCATATCAACTCTGAATATAATGGTTTGCCTGTCAGATAGTATTGGAAATGAAATGATGAATGCTTTGTTAAATTATCGATTCTCATTTCATCCATGCAAGCATGACTAAGATAATAGATATATGCAACTTTGCAGTAAAGTTGCAGTGGTATGAATGGTTTGTGCTTTTCATTTTTCCTGCAGCATAGTGAAATTTACACTTTGCATTCTCTAGTTTCTTTCAGCTGAACCATCATGCATTGAATTTCTCTATATTCCAACCAAATTTCATGACTTTGCAGGAGAAGATGCAGGCAATCGAAAAGGACCAGCAAGAGTATACACTTGAAGACCGGCCGAGCAGTAAAGGAACCGGCCAGTTCGACCGGTTTGGTATCGAACCGGCTTCAGCCCAGCCAGTTCGATACCAAACCAGGCACCAGTCTGGGTTGAAGACCGGTTCGTTTCCTCCATGCATCAAACCGGCCGGTTTGGTGGTCCGATAACATTTCGTCCCGGTTTTAGAAACTATGGTTGGAACCACTCTCAAACATTCTGAAACAATTAATGGTAATGTTATAACTTTAAGTAAAAGTTGACATTTCCTTATCTTTCCTTTTTATCCTTAAGTTGACATTTCCTTATCTTTCCTTTTTATCCTTTTACTTTAAGAATTTAACATTAATATTAATTGCCAGCGTTTTTGGTCAAACCTTTTAAAAAAAATTAATCTTGCATGTTGGTGGGGTCTAGTACCTACTCGACCAAGTCAAGCCCTTCTCCTTCCTTCTCCAACAGCGACAAACACAAATGACAAAAAAAAACTCAAAAAATCTGCTTTATCCCCATGATATCCACTGCAACTTTTAGGAAAAAATCGCGACTTTTATGAATAAGTCGTGAACTTATTTGACTTTTTAAAAAGTCGCGATTTTTTCCAGCCGATTTTTCAGCACTTGGAAAAAATCACGATTTTTTAAAAAGTCGGCGATTTTTTGGAGGCTTTTTCAACTATGTATAAAAAGAAGTATTAGTCATAACTTTTCTTCTAATTTCTACAAAACATGGAAGCAGGTACGAGTTTCCAAAATGGGAACGCTATGGAAATGTAAATGCCCCCGAAATTTTGGAAATGTGGTATTTAAAAATATATATATATATATATATATATATTTCAAAAAATAGATTTTTTTTGAATAACACATTATCTTGCAAGTTGATAAAATGATCAAGAAATTGAGTGTGTTTTAGGAATTATTTTAGACTTACTTCATCGCTGTTTTCCTGTCAATAAGCATTTGCGTGCATGTTACAGGTTACATGCACCTTATTAGAGCTTTTGTGGACCTGAAATGAACACATTTTGGACCAAAATGCGTCAGAAACATGGGCCTGCATTTCAGGGATGCCCAAATCCCAAAATGCCCCTGAAAGGTTTCAGGACTTTTCTGCCCCCGCAAAGCAAGAAGGGGGGGAAGTTTCCTGCAACTTAGCTTTTTTTTAGCCAAAGTCTTATAGTTGGACATGCACTTGCCATCCTATTCTAATCTCCTAATGCTGAGAATTAAATTATTGTGGAGGTTCCTCCTCTTAAAGGCTATGTCAACTGGTTTGTGTTCATGTTTGAGTTTGGTGGCAATGAAATTCAGAACAGAAAAAAGAAATTGCCAGTGCAAAAAATGATAAAATTCACCATCGATTTTGGAAAAAAAAAAATTAAGCAGATTTCATTACGACTTCCTAAAAACATGTTAGAACATCATATATTGTTCAAAAACATGTCGATGTGTGCATGTGTGTGTCTGTGTGTTTAAGTTTAACAACAAAGAAACAAATCTTAATGATTTTTTATGTTTTTTATAAATAAAAAAGTGCCTAAAGTCTAAATTCACCATGAAATTCATCAATGCTTGAGATTTGGCAAATTTCAAATTTTACCAGAAAAAAATTGCCGAATGCAGTGACTAAGCTTATAGCCTATAGGTGATCCATCTGCCTTTCATTCACTATCCTTTTAAATTCAATTATACCTTCTTATTCTGTATGGTTGTTCGTCCATTTTCATATGCATTTTCCCTTTGTTCTTGGTCTAATATACTACATATGGGTTGTTATGAAGCACAAGAAAGTTTAGATGGCATGGTATTATATTCAACGAAAACACAAGAAACTCAGAGTTAGATGACGAAGTGCACAAATGAATTATGAATAGTTATTTTTACAAGAAAAACAAGGGCATCTCAAGATATGGTAAAACAGTGTGACCTATAAATATAAGATTCGGTCCTCACCTGCATTAAAAGTTAAGACCCTGAAATTTGCAAAATACTAGTAAAGGTAAGACTAAACCACGCCAAATTAGAATCGAAAAGAACTGATTACTATCCCTGAATGGCTCACGCTAAATTTTGATGGAGATTCTAAAAATTTAAAGAAACCTAGGTAAGGCAAGTTGTGGAGGTTTGATAAGTGAAGTGAGGGGGGGCTGCTTGCAAACCTAGCCGAGATTGAAGATTTGTTATTGGGACTAAAGATAACCATAAGGAAAGGCTACACAACCTTGGTTCTTGAGGGAAACTCAAAAATCGTCATTGACACTATGAAGAAAGGGGTAAGAAATCAAACAAATAATTGGTGATTGAATTACTTACTGAGGAAGCAAATGCAATACAAATTCTTTGCAAGAAGCCTGGTGGGTTAGCTCGAGTGAATGAGTACTGTGGTTATAATGCAAGAGATCTCAGGGTCAAGTCCCCGACCAGCTATATTGTTGATATTGTAGGGCCTCGCTTGATGTCCCCACCGGGTTAGGCCCCGTAATCAGGGCTGACAGTTTACCCCGTTTACCATCCATGGATCATGGGGAAGTATTCAGAGGGTTTTCCACGAGGATTTCCTTGGAAAAAAAAATTCTTTGCCAGCAATAATTATTACCCATGTGAAAAGTGTTATAATAATCCAACCGATCAACTTGTCAATTGGGCAGACAATCTAAAGCCTGGTGA
Organism: Picea engelmannii; assembly: GCA_009831015.1. Classification (NCBI taxonomy): domain Eukaryota; kingdom Viridiplantae; phylum Streptophyta; class Pinopsida; order Pinales; family Pinaceae; genus Picea; species Picea engelmannii. The sequence continues at coordinate 471,039 of ML784088.1, read as the reverse complement.
AACAATAAATGGGCAATCACATCACTGCCTACCCAAATCAAGAAACGCAAAGAAATGATAGATGTCCTAGACAAAGAAAAATTGGCAAAGGAAGGGAAAGATTGCAAGATCACCCCTACATATAATGCTAACAAACTTGCAAAATAAGCCACTAATCTGCATGATGGAGGATAGAATCAAAATTGAGTGGCTCTCCTAAGTCCTGGGAAAGGCAGCAAGAAACAATACTCTGTCCTGGGATGTTAGAAAGGGGAGGAAGAAATGAGAACGGAAGATGAGGAGCACAGAGAAGGGCAAGAGAAGGTGTCAGAGCCTTAAAATGGCTAAGAGAAGAGCAAGGGAAAATGTAGGATGTAAACCAAGACGAAGACACTGCTAAGAAAGAAAAGGTTCGATTCTGCTCTAACAGGTCAGAAGCCGTCCAAAAGGAATTTGAGGCAGAAGTCTTGACGGAAGAACAAAGACAATACCTTCAAGATGGGAGGAGGTTGGAAGCAAGTGAAGGACTATGAAATTTATTTCGAGGGGAACCCTATGTTGTAAAGGATATAAGAGCAATATCCGTTACAATGTAATGAAAGGAGCAAAAGAACACTTTACTCAATATAGCTCCAATGAAAGTAGCAGAATGTAATATCCCTAGATCTGCTAGGCTAGGATATTAGTACTTTACTGTTTAAATTATAATGTTTCTGGTTATGTGCTTCTGTCAAACAGTTTGCATTCATATACTCTTATGCTATAATCTGATTGATACTTTCCACCAATGGTTTGCATACATATTACTATTAATCTTTCATCAAGCACAGGTTATGCAATCCAAGTATACATACAATAGAAGAGACAATATGTGCTATTTTTATTATGAATGGAGATCTGAACACAACAATCTAATGGCTGCTATGGCAGCTGCAATACAATCAATGAAAGCACACCCAAACTCAAGCCAAAAACCTGGAGAATGCCACGGATACCACAAGTGATGACACGTCCTCCTCCACACTGCAAAGATGGGATCGGCCCCCTCAAGATGAAGCTCCAATGAAGACCCCGGATGGATCTTCCTCCTTGTCTAGCTACGGTGGATATTGCACCACCGAAACTAAACTCCAATGAAAGGGTTTTGCCCAAAACCCTAATGAAAACCTTGGCTTCGAGAGCACTCAAAAGAGATCAATCCAAAACATAATGAGAGAGTGAAGCACTACCCTTCCTTTTATTCTTCTTTGATGCCCTTTCTAGAACTTTCCCCTTTTGACTTAATCCACATAACCCTTATTCTGCTTTTAATTTTGACTTTAAGATTAAAAGTCACTTTTACTAATGTTTAAGCAACTATTAATCTAAAAGTTACTCTATTACCTTTTCATTTAAATGTCACTTTAAAATTATAACACCTCCTAGTTAAGTGACATCAAATAAACCCCCCCTGACTCCCTTTTTCTTCAGTGACAAACCTTGGAAGTCATTTCCAACAGCAGAACAGGGGAACCCAAAAATGGGGACATTACACAGAAGAGCAATCTCAATGTAACCCTATTATTCTTTTTTGTCTAAACTGGTCCATTTTGTGTTTGGACCAAAATGTAAAATGTAAGCTATCAAAGATAGAGTGAAGGAAAGAAGGACCAGTCCTATACCAGTGACAGATTGTGTAAACTTCCTGGGCAATGGCCTGCAGTAATATTTTGTTTTTCCTACCAAGAAAATAGCAACATTGCAGAAATAAGAACGAAAGGCCTATTGTACAGTCTGAGTGGGCCTAATGGTTAAGAAAATGGGTTTTCTCCTCGGAGACCACATGTTCAATTCCAGAGGGGGTAAGGTATGTACATTTGAGCAAGCTGTTGTTTGCCGATATTAATGTGGGCCTGGCAAGGTACCAGCACTCTCATTCTTATTTACGGACTAGAATGTGGGACAAATCGTATTTCCTGGGAAGACCCCAATGCCCAAAAATTTTCAAAGACAAAAGAACAAAAGGCCTAGGTAAGAACTTTGTCAAGGGGATCTGATCATAGGCAGGCCGCAGAAATACAAGTTCAAAGGAATTCTAAACACGAATTCAAGGTTCCCTCCAGATTCCAGAAGTTGATGAACACAAGCAAGGCAAATTTTCTAGAAAATAAGAATCTCACTTGTTCTATGCCTATTTCCGTTCGAAGACTTGAAAATGACCTTCAACCATCTTGAAATCAATATCACGTTGGATCCTAATTGAAAGAATCTCGAGTTCATTTTGTTCTTGCGGTAATATTTTGTTTTTCCTACCAAGAAAACAACAACATTGCAGAAATAGGAACAAAAAGGCCCAGGTAAGAACTTTGTCAAGGGGATCTGATGTTTCTACAGGGGATCTGATTTGATGTTTCCGGCGGAGATTTGATCATAGGAAGAAATACAAGTTCAAAGGAATTCTTAAACACAAATCAAAAGTTCCCTCCAGATTCCAGAAGTTGATAAACACAAGCAAGGTAAATTTTCCAGAAAAGACGAATCTCACTTGTTCAATGCCCCATTTCCCTTCAAAGACTTGAAAATCACCTTCGACCATCTTGAAATCAATATCACGTCGGATCCCAATTGGAAGAATCTCAAGCTCATTCTCATAGACATCCATAATGCCTTTGGCTTTGAATTTCAAACCAAATGCCAGGTTTTGCTCACCAATCTGCTTAAAAAGGACACAAGACATCATGTTATGAAAGAAACTATAGTGGAAGGAGAAGCAGGAATAAAATTGTGAAACAACATCAATGGGATTGAGAGATACAATCATACAACTACATTCACCCCATTTTTACATGGCATATGTAATTCAATAAGGTGGAAAACATGTTTTAAAATATTGATATTTTTATTATCATATGTAAAATTATCACAAAATAGTTTCTTTAACCATTTAAACTGGTAAACATAAAGCACTGTTTGACTTTGCCTGAAAAAGTCAGATATGCTTGTATTATCCCTGTACTTCAGGCTAAAGCTATACCAAAAGTTCATAACCTAGCTTGAAACATCATCCTCTTCCTCTATGATCACATTCAATCTCACCTTATAGTTTTAACTTTTGCTTCACAAATATGCATATTCTCTTCAGACTCACATACTTTAATATTCGGATTTAATATCCAGACTGATAAGTTAACTGTTACCCCTCTTTTAATTGCACGCTAGCCCCATCTTTTTCATAAGCATCCAATATGTCTTAAATAAGGATATAGATGACAATAGATATCAACACACAGTGTATAGGATACTCATAATAGCTTTGTTGATTTTTCCGGTGAGGCCTACACTCTCTGTTGGTAGTATACTGATAGTTGTAACTGCCAAGTTTTGCATCCTATGCTGTCCTCCATAGTTCCAATACTAAAAGCTATTTCAAATATTATCAGGACAAAACAGTTTTTCCTCATGGCTAACAAGAATACCTCCTTAGTTCTCAAATCTTGAATTTCATATCACAAATTCAATCGTTGTAGAGTCACTTCTTCCAACACATTACTTTTGAGCCTCCAACTCCAAGGGAAAACTCTGCTGGACTAAGAAACTTCAATATGGACTGCTTATTCTGCAAAATATCATTGATTGTCTTCTCATATAAGGTAACCATGGTAAATCAAGCTCAGAAGGCCCAAACAGATCCATCAATTGATGGAGCATCACACATATTGATGCCTTAATTTGTGTAGTACATTTTAGTTCTCTAAAACTCCAAGATTGATTCGTTCAAATGAAAGCTTGTCGTGAGAAGGGCACAAAATAATTTCAAGATGATAGCTTTCTTCATTATTTTTAAAAATAATGGAAGGGTAGATTTTGGTTGCAGGTGCTAACCTTGCCCTTGCTTTAACAGAACAGTGGATTTGTGGCCGCATATGTGTGGTCTTGCTCATTGTCATTGTTATATATTGAGCATAAACATCCTAAGTAAAATGACAATGAGCAAGCCTACACATATGCGGCCACAAATCCACTGTTCTGTTAAAGCAAGGGCAATATATATATATATATATATATGCACACACACATTCATAGTACATAGTACATACATACATGATACACACATGCACAATACACATGTATAGGACTGTCTTGTTCCTCTTATGATGGATGTTGATCTGCCATGACCAAGAGTGTATGACCGCACCATTCATTTTATGGCTTTTCGTAGAAAACGATTGTGAAGAATTTTTACTAAATAAACAAATGAACAATAACTGAAGGATTGTGTCCAACCTTGCATATGATAAGCTACAGTACTAAGAGTTGTTTCTATGTTGAAAAAGGCCGTGCCCATTATATTTGATCCCAGCATGGGGACATAGGGGCCTACATGATGTTAGATGTGATCAGGCACCTGATCAGTAGCCCAAACAATTGTCCAGATGTAGTTGCACTATATAAATGTTTTTGTATTCATGCATTAGTTGGCACCTAACTGCTTGACCCCTTCTTATAAACTTCAGTATCAAATTATATCGGTTCTTATAAACAATCAGGTTTCTTGGATTTCCTTTTCAGACTTTTGGGTGTTGTTTTCTTTAAGTTCTTTAGAACGCATACAGACATGTATACATAACCAAAATGAACTAGGAACTGAGCTGTTCAACCACAGAAACGAAACCTTAAAAACCTAACACCCTTGATCAAATCTCTAATTAAATTCATCTTTGATTTTTTTTTCTACGAGAAAAAGTCACCCTCAATCAAATATATGATGAAATTCATCTTTCAATTTTGATTCTAAGAGAAGAAGTCCTGTAGACAAGGTAGGTCTCAAAGGACGTTAAAAAGTAAACACAAACATGTGTGTGCTTTCTGATTGTTGGGTATTTGTGTTTCGTTTACATTCTTGTGCTGAGTTTTTGTAATCAACCCCAACTTTATCTCTCTCTGACAGTTCTGAACTTCTGTTTTATTCCATTGCTGAATATAACCTGAATTTTAAATCCCACAAATGTTGCCTCTGAACTGAAAACTTCTAATCGGGGTCATTGCAAAAGCACAAAACTATTAAACAACAGAGGGATATGAATGTACCTGCAGAAGCCTGGCACCGTTCTCTCGTCGTTCCAGCAACTGACTGACAGCAAGCCCTGGTATGAAGTCAGCCAATCTCTCATAGTCTGTCAACACGTTCCAAACTGCATCAAGGGGAGCTTCCACCTCAATTGTTGCAGTTACTCTCCTCGAATTCTTCCCAGATTTCTCAATCTTCAAATCAACGATTTCCTCCACATTGTCAATCTCTTCCTTGTTCTCTTCACTGGTATCGTCCGCGCCAACTGTGACATTTTCAACTGCCCTGCACAGTGCGATTGGTTTCCTGCCATGGGTGAATTTGATGGGCAGAAAATGGAGTCCATTGGGTACTTGAAATGCTTGGAAGCGTATCAGATTGGCATGGGAAATAGGTGTTGTAAGATGGGGTGATTTGGATGGCGAGAACTGTAATGGGGATTGAACTTTCAACGTGTAAGTGGAGCACTCCATGGGATTATTACTTACATGACCTAGAGCTTAGCCGGAACCGTGGAGAGACCACTAAGTCATTGGCCATGTGCAGGAGGGGACTTGTTTTTCTTACCTCCTTATGTTGGTGATTAAGGAGGAACGATTGGGCAATATTTGTGCGCGGAGAGATTCGATCGACAGGGATGTGATTTAGGATCATCGGATTCAAGATACTCACTTTGATCCACAAATGAACTCACAACAATGTCAAACGAGATCCTTTCGTGGGTGTCCATATGGTACAGCACCTTATATTGAAGTCGCCGTGGTATTAAAGGAGATCGGCTTTGGAAGATTCGACCAATAAGTAAACAGGCGACGGATTTACAAAACGAGGATGCTACACGTCAATATGGTTTGGCGTTGTTTAATTGTTCTACCAAATCGTTTTTTAATCATTTCGTAGAATGTTTAAACTAGCTTATATTTTGGATGCAGCAAAATAACAAATGGCTTAATAAATGGGACATTTGCTTGAGCATGTGTCCTACAAAGAGTAAAGAGATAAAAAAAATTGTTATGGATAAGTTCCACAAACATACTTGGAAGAAGAAAGAGCTAGGGAGAAAGAAGAAGTACTACATTGAAGAGTTTAACCCTACTCATAACCATCAGCAAAAGGCGTACATAGGGGCCAATACTTCTTGAAGATCTAAAATTTTTGTTGCTCAATTAAGGACTAATTCTCATCAACTCCGTTGTGAAACTGGACGCTGGAAAAGGCCAAAAGAAAGGTGGTAAGAAAGAGTATGTATTATGTGCTCGTCCGGAAAAGTAGAAACAGAGAAACATTTCATTTTAGAATGTGAGGCCCTCAAAGACAGCAGGGAAAATTATGCAAGTATTATGGCAGCTAATTCTTGGGATAATCTATTCAGCAAAGAGTTTGTTGAGAAGCTGGGAGCGATTATTGTAAAACTTCACAGGAAAAGGGCCGAATACAAAAGCCAGATAGAAAAACAATCTGTCTCATAGGTTATTTTTAGCCTCGTAGACGTTAAAAATACTTTCTTTCTTTATTTCTTTCTATGGTCGTTGAGTGAGTTGAGTTTGTGAATATGAATAGCTAATTTTCATTGAAAAACTCTCACCATATAATATGTTTGTATTTATACTCACAATTGTGAATTTACTTCAATGCATGTAATAGGGATTGGGTAATTTTCGGAATAAATTCCTAACTAAATTAATAGTGTTAATAGTTCCACTTAATGTTAAATGTTCATTCAAAGAAATTATGAAATTCAATTCGTTAATTAGTTATGATGTTAAAACAAAACTATATGCATTAAAACAAAAATCACTTGAACACATTAAAAATAGCATTAAGGTTATATGCCTGGGTAATATGTACAGTAAAGTAATAATTACAATACACTAGTATCATGCTCTCATTTGTTAATCATTTATAAAGATTATTTTAATATTTATATAAATATATTGCTTATAATTTAATTATCATAATAATTGATCCGGATTATTTTCAGCACGAAATGAGAGTGGAGATATAACATAGAAATATTCAGAGATATTGCAAGAGAGACAACAATATAACAGAGATATAGCGGAAATATAAAAAGAGTCACAGATATACAGTAACACACGATCTCTATTAATGAAATAAATGTACAGAGACTGTAAAAGTACAGAGTGAAAGACTCGCTAGAATGGTGGTAGCTTATCTCTGAGAAGAGATGTGACGGCTAGTCGCATCCGTGAGAAGATGATTACAATGAGGCTCTAGAGGCCTTTTTACAATAAACGAGAATGTCAAAAGTCCTAGACATCCAAAAACCTAACCCTAGGAGATGAAGCGTCAAAAGTCATGTGGGCCCCGTTTGGGTAAGTGAGTACATCAACTTCCCGGGGTCATAACTTTTGCATACAATCTTTGTTTTAGGCGTGTGATAGCTCGTTGGAAAGGTATTGTCGAGGAGATTCATTTTGGGGGCTCAATCATGCCTTTGGCTATCATTGAGAACCTCGATCTCAAAAAACCTTCATTTGGACCCTCAAAATGGCCCCGGAAGTTAAAACCTGCTAAAAATAGTAAATTGCCAAAATGNCCAGAAAATTGTTTTGAGCCATTTGGAAATGGTGGGTGGCCACCAATATCCACCTGGATCAATCCTCCCTCCTTAGGAAGCAATGGTCTCCATTGCGTTGAGTTCCCGGGGGAGAGGGAAAAGCATTTATTGAATCTGCATCTTGGTGAGTTGTTTGTCTTGCTGGAGATGTCGCGCTGCTTAGTTTGTGGAAATCTGTCATGAACCTGTTGCGGTTGAGGCTGCTCAACAAGTCGAGATACATGAGAGGACAATGTGCAGAAGGAATCTTTGCACTTTGCTGCAACCTTGTTGACCTACTTCTGTTGGATAGAAGGTGCTTGGGCCGAGGCTGTAGTGGTTGTAGTATCATTTTGTTCCCCTTTTGAACAGATTGTGGAGAAGATGAATTTTGTAGTATGAGATACTACCTTCCAGCACTGTTTAGGTGGGGCAGTAGTTGGAACTACCTCTGGTATCCTGTAGAGATGACCCCCCAGAGTAATAATGACACTACGGGGTCGAGACTCATAGATAGCATGGTGTTTCCACATATAT
>ML784088.1:449582-461569 GCA_009831015.1 Picea engelmannii | reverse complement strand
ATTGCAAGAGAGACAACAATATAACAGAGATATAGCGGAAATATAAAAAGAGTCACAGATATACAGTAATACACGATTTCTATTAATGAAATAAATGTACAAAGACTGTAAAAGTACAGAGTGAAAGACTCGCTAGAATGGTGATAGCTTATCTCTTAGAAGAGATGTGACGGCTACTCGCATCCGTGAGAAGATGATTACAATGAGGCTCTAGAGGCCTTTTTACAATAAACGGGAATGGAAAAAGTCCTAGACATCCAAAAACCTAACCCTAGGAGATGAAGCGCCAAAAGTCATGTGGGCCCCGTTTGGGTAAGTGAGTACATCAACTTCCCGGGGTCGTAACTTTTGCATACGATCTCCGTTTTAGGCGTGTGATAGCTCGTTGGAAAGGTATTGTCGAGGAGATTCATTTTGGGGGCTCAATCATGCTTTTGTCTATCATTGAGAACCTCGATCTCGAAAAACCTTCATTTGGACCCTCAAAATGGCCCCGGAAGTTAAACCCTGCTAAAAATAGTAAATTGCCAAAATGGCCAGAAAACTGTTTTGAGCCATTTGGAAATGGTGAGTGGCCACCAATATCCACCTGGATCAATAATGCTTGGAGTTCTTGGAGGTTGATTTGAACACTATTACATAAAAAAAAAGGGTTATCAATGTGTGTTAGAGAATGTTTCAATAACACGTGAAAAAATTTGGTTAGAAGTGCTTCCAATGTTGAGAAATGCTAACATTAATGTGACAATCCTCTATTATGCAACTTAATTATGAGGAAATGGCTTGTCACGAGGTGCAAACTTATAAGTATTGATGGCTCTACCAAGTGTTGCAAAACCATGCAAAAAAAAAGACCATGTTGTTAATTGGGAAAAAAATTGATAATGGGCACAAGGGCCAACCAATATTGATCAAAATTTCACGAAGAAATTAACTTTAACCTTGAATCAATACAACAACATCGAGCTAACATTGTGCTCAACATTATCTAGGCCTTCAACTCTACTTCTTCCTTAAAGCTTTACTCAACATTATCTAGTGCCTAGGTAATTAAAGTGTTAGTATATTGGCAAAGGAAAGAAAAAATAAAGTTATGTTTTGCAACCTCGTTGAAGCCCATCATATTTAAAGTTCAAGTATGATTAAACACATAAGAGTTGCATGACAACTTAATTCTTTTCTTTTTGTTTTTCAATTTTTGTAAGGCGCTCCTAAAATGTATAGAAGTTGGTTTGACAAAGTACCATTTTGAGAACTCCCTTCTTTAATATTTAGTACTTTAAAGCATTACATTTGAGCTCTTGTTGGTGAAACAAGTTGCCATATTTTCCATTGAATCCATCAAATTGAAACTTGCAAATTTGGATCTCTGTACTTATGAAAAACAAGGTGCAACTACAATTTGGTTATGTTAGTGTTAGGTTAACAAAGTAAAATTCTTAATTTTAGAGAACCAAAAAGACAAAAACCTAAAAATATAAATTATACATCTTAACCCTTGAACTTCTCATTATCAGAAGGTTTTCAACTTATTTAATTTTTATTTTAAGGTAAATCTATCCTAATGATACTTAATTGATAAAAACATTTATATAAATGTTGTTGTGTGACTATGGTTTCACTATTTAAAATAATCATTAAAGTAAGATTGTGTGAAATAAAACTATCCTAGTGATACTCAATTGATGAGAACCTGTATATAAATGTTGTTGTGTGACTATAGTTTCACTATTTAAAAGAATCATTGAAGTAAGATTGTGTGAAATAACATGGAATAGAGGCATGCAAGGAAATAGGAATCCTTATATCAATGTTGATGCTAGACTCTAATTTAACTATTTCAAGGAATCATTGAACTAAAATTGTGTGAAATAGCATTGAGGATGGAGGCATAACATACAATAAAATAGGTAAATGCAATGAAGAAATTGAAAAATGGCCAATGTTAAGGCAAAATCAAGGTGGCTACATAGTGCCATGGTTGTTGTTCGAGTATGCAAACTTCTACCTGATCTCCATGAGAAAATAGGATAAATGAGTGAGGTGATCATTGGAGCTAGTAATGAGTTGTTTACATCATTAGACCACAATAAAATAAGGTTCTCTAAATAATGATCGCCATATTTGTATGTTCCAATAGAAAGGGTGTGAGTGTGCATACCCATTCACAATTTTCACTTGCCATTCTTATCTGCAATGTTCAAATCATTGCACAAATCAACTCTAAAGTAAACTCTCTTTGAATCCCTGCCTTCATCTTTACCCTATTAAGTCCAATTAGATACATCTTCGGAGAATCAATGACTTGATTGTAAGGTGGATCTGCAAAGAGAAAAGCTATGTGATTGCTCATTGCATCTCTTCTATATGTCGCTTGTACAACAAAATTAAACATCGATCCTTTACATTATGTGTTGTCAGCTTCAATAATTTCCTCATGGTAATGAGCGTCATTGTTGGAATTCTTATGCTTCATTAGAATGGGATAGTGAAGGAGCCTATTGTGCAAATAGAAGATAGAGTGAAAACCAAAATAACTCAATCCATATCCAAAATCATATACATTATGTTCAAAATAGAATCATTAAGTTTGTAAGTTTTAAACATTTGCAAGTGAAGCAATACATATAGATTCTCAAGCAAAACACAATGTAAACAATGGTGCACACACACACACACACACACACACACACACACACACGCACACACTACATAGAGATTTACCTTAGAAACCCTTAACCAATAAAACCAACCTAACTTAGAGTCACACCTTTAATGTATCATTTTATTGACTTAACCATTTACAATAAATATTTATGTATTCTGCAGCATCTAAAACCTTAATCTGCCAACTTGAATTAGATTACAACCCCAATCCCTTAACCACGGTTATATTACAATGGGCCAAAAATCATTGGCCAAAGACACACAAAATGGACCAAAAACAGACCCAAAAAAAGGACAAAATTAGTGCAAATATTGGATCTTACCTGATACAACCAACATGCATTAATGCACAGTCTGCATGTTGTAGTGAACACCTCGTGCATGAATGCATAGTCTAACTACAAAGAATATAGCACATCTGCAACAAAGTTTTGACAGGGTATATTTTACTAGCATTTAAGTAGCATATTTATACATATCATAGGAACACTCGGGGACAAAATCTTTAAGATGTTAAGTAGAAGGAAACCTACCACCTACATCCAATATTATTACAACTAGAATTTTGATCTATTGATCAAAGTTCATGAGTTCAACAACCTCCTAGTGTGACATCAATTAGTACCCCATCGAAGAGTTTATATATTAAAAGACGAGCTAATTAAGGTTTGTGCTTACCTATATTGTAATCGCCAAAAATGCCCTTAGCAATGGAATCTCCACCAAGTTGGCCAAGATACCCCATCCAAAGATACCATCTAAACAAATACCGAAAGGTATAACTTCTATGATGCAAGAAAGAAAAATCTACTTTGTGGGCTTTGCACGTATCATTACATCGGTTTAATAACTAAAACTAGTACTTTTCTCCCTCCATTATTTGGTGAGCGATTTCCTTTATATTATAAAAGGATTTATAGTATTAAATCAAAAGTCAAAGTGTAGAATGTCGAATGTGAAAACGCCAAAGACAATAGAACCAACAAAGGCTCACTTTAAATGATAATGGATTTGAGAGGGTTGGAGTAGAGATGAGAGGAGGGAAGTAAAGCCAAGAAGGTTGTACCATACTTGAGAAGAACAAGTAAGAGAAACATAGTTTTTTTTCTGGATAATAGAGCCCCACCTTCAACAATAACAAAGCAAGATGGAGCAAAGTCAAGAGGGCGGGCTCCTCATCATCATTCAAACAACACCATGACTTATTTTAAAAACTAAATGGGGCATATGTAGCAATGTGGCAGATACAATGAAAGCCAATAAAATTATAAGAACATACAATTCTTGATGTTGAATCACTTAATTCATTAATGTAATTGAGAATTAATAGAAAAAAAATCTTTAAAAGGTGTAAGTTATATACTAATTTAGATTGTTTTAATTGCCATCCATGGAGAACTAAGCAGTGGTGCTTGGGTATGGACTTGCATCAATTAACTAACAAATTATAGTACTTAATAGGCACAAGTCATATAGTTATAGTTGTTTGTTTGTGTGCCTACAAAGCCCAAAGAGCCTAAAACACATGACCACTACAAAAGACTAGGCCAATGACATACAAATAACCATAAATATATGACACAAAGCTATTAACCACTATAACTTGTAAATTATTTGACACAACTCCTTACCATTCATTGCTACTTAGTTCCCCGAGAACGACACCACACTATACATGTGTGTATATATAGCTAGTTAAGTTACTCTTTATAGTATCAAAAAACTGATTAAAATGTATCTACATATTTATTCATATATTAAGTATGCCTATTCATATATTTGTATTATATGTCTATTCATATATTGATCTTGACTTGATATTGAGAGAAGAAAAAGATAATGAAGGACACTATAGTAGTTGAACAAATGTTGTTATTATATATGTAATTATGCATTCATGAATTATATATGTAACTATGTATTTTTACTCTCTCTTTCCAACTTGCTTGTCCTTTCCAGCTTGCTTGTCCTTTCCAGCTTGCTTGTCCTGATTCACCCTTGCGATAGGGTTATCCCTTCATTAAAAAGGTCAATCCTTCTACAATGTTGCTATTATATATGTAATTAAGAAGATAAAGAATTACGATAAAGTTATCCCTTCATTAGAAAGGTCAATCCTTCTACAATGTTGCTATGTTGCTATTATATATGTAATTAAGAAGATAAAGAATTACCAGTAGCTGCTTACAAATTTGGTTGACCAGAACAAATATACCCTTTTGATATTAAATACAAGGGATTTATGTATACATACTATCCTATAGTTGAAGTAACCAATTTTATGCCATGGGATTTTTACTGCTAATCTAAAAACTCATAATATCTCATGTGGTAATTATGGACCGGGTGCGAAGTTCAAATTGGCATGAAGTAGAGCAATTTCTTTATTCAAAGCAAGTTTAAGGAGAATATTTTTCTGTGATGAAATAATCGAAGGCAGAATCTCTGAGCAATTACAATTACCTCGGGAATCCCTGCATGAAGCTATTGCTCTTGCAGAACATTCATGTGGGTGTCCTATTAAAGTCGAAATATAGGCACCCACGACAATTTGTTTTCAAATTTATGGAGAGAATCAATTATGTTGTTATGTATGCCCAACATGAAGCCAATTCACTGAAATTCAATGTGTCATTGACGATGGCAGTCTGCAAATCCCATAACTGTATAAATAGTACAAGATTTTCAACTCTTCATTGCCGCCTACTTTTGACAATCCATAAACTTCTTCATGTACTGTTACTTATGGCTTCATTGATGGCCTAACTATCATCCCTTCTACCTCGATTAATGAATGCCATCACCACTCATTGTAACGACTCCCGGCAAGTGGCAGCGACAGGGGCTGCCAAAGTCAGTGTCAAATCTCTAACAATCCCAAAAATATCTCTCAGGGCGTATTCAGGGACTTGCAACTATTCCCTATCAATCCCAAAAATATCTCTCAGGGCGTATTGAGGGACTTGCAACGATTCCCTGCTCATTTTGGTGGCTGGACAGATGGGTGCAGATCCAGGGGGCATATGCTTGTTTTATTAAAAAAAATTAGAGTGGCATGTATGCCCATAGGCAAATCTCGTTTCAATCGTGTAGAGTTTCAATTTGAATATTATTGATTGTCACTTTACAGGTAGTCACGAAGACAACTAACTCAAATTCCTTTTACAGGGATGTATGCATTTAAGTAAACTCCTAGAAGAACACGAAGTCTGTCTGCAGAATCCAGTAAAGAAAACTTTTGGAAAGCTCTATTGTTCCACTAATGTTGATGGCCCGACCTTGAAATCTACAAATTTGTAAAGGGTGGAAAAGGTGAGAAAAGAGATTTCGATACCATGAACGACTGTCGATGTGCTCACTCATAAGATCTCATGTGGTAAAAACAGTGCTAATTTCTCTCCTTAAAGATGGATACTCATGGTGGAAACAACAAAAAAAAATATTTTGATACCATGAATGGGATTGCTGGTGTGAATGCTCATAAGATCTCAGTTGGAAAGGACAATGCTAGATCCTTAAAGAAGCCTGCATATCATGGAAAAGGCAAGAAAATAGATTTTCTTGATACCATGAACAAGACTACTAATGTGAAGACAGGTAAGATATTAGGTGGTAAAGATAGTTCTAGTTTGTCAGAAGTATCCTTAAAGACTACATATATTGATCGATCTGTAAGGAGAAAGCCTCGAGAAGTAAAATCTCTAGCTAACAGGCAAATGAAGAATGTCAACCAGAACCATGTGGAAACATCTTCCTCGTCTGCTGTGAACCACCAACACAAATCCATGCAGAGGAGGACTTTCTAGTGTTCAAAAGAAGCAAAAGGAAGGAAGAATGACCAGTCAAAGGAAAAAGAGCACCTGAATTTGTGGGCTAACAATGAAAATGTTGAATCCCAAGAGACAGGCATCAAGGCTTCAAAGAAGGTAACACCTTTATCAGAAGAGAGCCTTTGGGATACTCCACTTTCAGAAAATGTCGTTGTGGAATCTGTTAAAGAATTTCGGTCAAAACTGAGAAATAGAGAGAACCTTATTGCTGCTAAAAATGAAATCATAATGCAGGAAAAACATGTTGTAGCCATACAAAAGCAAGGAGTTGATCATAGAAGTTCATTTGTACAGGATAATGTTCTATCAAGCATGAACAGCTTGAACATGTTGTTACATCTGCCAAGGGCATAAAGATGAGGGAAAGAGAGTATACAATGCAATGCTATAGAAAGCCAAGTTCAAGGAAACTGAGTATCAAATTATCAAATGAGGAAGAGGTACATTTAGAAAATCAAAGAGAAAACGGGAAAGTGAAACAACCTTTTCCAAAAGACTGGAGCAGTGATAATTGTACGATCACCAAGAGAAAATCATCTCCCCAGATCATCCGTCTGAAAATGAAAGTCTCATCTCCACCTATTGTTTCTGGAGGTCTTTCTGTTTTGGACAACAATTTTCATCAAATTGACACAGATTGTGGCATAATGGCAGCGGGAGATTCTTTGATTGTCTGATCAGAAATTAGATAATTTATATAAGGATTCCCATTTTTAACTAAGAGACGGCAATGCCATTAATATGAAAAAGAAGTAAACCATCGAAATAAGGTCTAATCATATAGGCTTAACTCCGAGGTTGTCCACGAGGCTAATTTGAGGGATAATCTTTAGATCTGTCCATTTCTTCTTGCACTTGCTTGAATTGGTTTACGATAGTCCATCCCATGGCAAGAAAATACAAATAGCTTCTAATCTGCCAACCCTGGACAAGAACATATGACCTTCTCGACACATCTTCCAACCGCTCTAGAGGCGAATCTATGGTTTTCAGGATATTTCTCCAACTCCATAATCTTAAGTTGTTCCAACAATTCTCAAATCCACTCCAACTCCATAATCGTAAGTTGTTCCAACAATTTCCCTATGGATTTGAGGGGTTGTGCAAACTAACGACATCTTTTTATGCATATGTGCATTGTTGACAATCAGACTGATCATCCTCACAACATCAAGTCCCATCAGTGGCACAATGTTCGCTAGATCTAGTGAATTGTTTTGGTCGTGTTGTATACTTTTGTAAATTTTACCGGTCAAAATAGTGGAAAATTATGCTAGGGGGGTTCCCAAAGATGTTCTAGCAAAATTCATGGCAAGTTGTATGACTTTGCTATAATTGTATAGTAACTAGCACAATCACATTGATAGCTTTATTAGTTTTAAAAGGTGAAAATAAATCTTGGAGTGCAAGTTGTAAAATTAAAAATACAATGGAAACATAGAAATAAACCCAACCCTTAAACACATTATTAGTTTTAAAGGGTGAAAATAGAGCCTATGAGTGTATATCAACCACTTTTTACTTAATTTGTATTTACTAGTGTTATTACTGATGGTGTTGGTGAAAATGAAGCCTAAAGTGCAAGCTGAAAATTTATACTGCTTCAAGTAGTGATAGTAATATTTGTAATGTTTTTTTCTTTCTCTATAATTATTTCTCCCTTGCATTAAAGTTCTAAAACCAATGGAATACATTTTTTTCTTCTACTTTTCCATACATTTTTAAGTGTTTAAGGTTGTCATAATATTGGAATATAGTCATTGCTACTTTGCTTCCTTAATCTAATGGATTCAACAATATTCTAAGCAAACGGAGAATACTTGTCAAATACTAAGCAAAGTTAATGGATTTGGCAGTAATGGATTTGGAAAACCCTAATTTTACTTGGTAGAATCGTCTCCCCATAGCCTCTCATCCAACTCAAGGGCAGTGTTTCCATCTCTCATATTTTTAAAGAAAGTGGCATCGAATGTCGTGGAGCTTCCCTTTTCCAAGAGCAATTCACTTCGACTCGTCACCACCATAAGGGCATTGAGATTGAAGATCACTCAAATATGTCGTATCGATTGCAGGATCTGTGTCACACGTTGATGTGAACTTGTAAAGGCAACAACTAAAAAATGGCAGTAGGTTTGTTTGCTCGTATGCGCTCCTGGATGTGAAAAGCAAAACCCACATAAATTAATTATCTTCGCAAAATCTACGGTGATAATACGTAATGAAAAGGGCATGCAGTCTTACAAGGTCTTTGGTTGTAAGGCCTTTGTCTGAGAACTTCTACTATAGTACGGTAACGAAATCTGACGGTGTCGACAAATTAGCTACGTCGGATGACAAGGACACCAACCCATCTCTCCTCAATGGATTTGGAAAACCCTAAAACCTGAAAAACTAAACCCTAAATCAAAAGCAATTGTCACACCATTAGTTTTGGTTTCAATGAGGCCATATGAGATCCTTGAACTCGTGTATGGCTTCAAACCCTAAATCCAAAGGTATTCATTCATGCGGAGCGAAAATTTACAGTGCTCGAAGTGGGAAGCATAGTAATTGTTCACTCCCACATAATAATCTTGTGGATTATGTTAGACAACTTCTTCATCCTCTCAAAATACTATCGCCTGAATTGGCTATTGTGATTAAAATATATTTAGTAATTGATCAGTGATGTACAACTAGTTTTATAGCAAGAACCTTAAAACTTATTAAAAAAAAACATAAAACCTTAAAAACTAGACCCTAAATCCAAATAAAATGTCATACTAGAAGATTTGGTTTTTGTAGGTCACATGAGGTTGTTGAACTCGAGTATGGCTTCAAATTCAGGTTTGAACTTGTGTATGGCTTCAAATTCAGGCCCTGTGCCAATGTTGTTGTAAAAAGGAGTCCTAAATCCTCCTTTGATGCAATTGTCGATGATTTTTTTTCTCTGTGGTCTCTCTAGGGATCTTAAACACAATATCGGTGGGTCTGGGATTCCATGATTGGTAAGTCGAAAATACCCCCAATATTCACAACATCTTCAGAATTTTGAGTGAAGGAGGTTCTCCTCATAGTCTTGATCAAATCCCTTAACAACCAGTCCCTCTAATTGAATGTGAGAGAGATCAAAGTCAGGAATATCTATATCGATATCAAGTTGATCACTAGTTAATGCAACAACACCACATGAGTCAAGAGATTTTTGGTATTGCAGGCTCTACAAGTTGACACAATTTTTTCCCAGGCCTCGACACTTAATTATTTCTTAAAATAATGTTTTTCCTATGAAATAAAGCAAATTTTGTCCACTCCTTGCCATGCGAGACACCGAGTACTGAAACTTATTAATTGTTAAAAGTTAATAGATAAAAGTGAATGTTAAAAATGTATCATTGGTTTTATTCCATTCATGCCAAGTCCTGAAACTTAAGTATCATAAGCTAGGGAAACAAATTAATAGTGAAAAAGTAAATGTTAAAAGTTAAGTAACTTTGCTTAGATTTGTAAAAGTAGAATTTATGGCAATTGATAAGTGATTACATTAATTTCATAATCATATTAAATAAAAGTGAAATAGTAAACAAGTTAAGTAAAGATAATCACTTCTCTTTTTTCATCACTTACCTCTTGGGAAAGACTCCATTTAGATTCCTCCACCATCTTGGGTCTTGCACCTTATCCATCTATTTTACCCAAGACTGTCATCCATCATCTGACTAAAGACAACCTTACAATTGTCCCTTCTTCTCTACCTAAGGTTCCCATACTACCTGCTGCCCCTTCTGACTACCTTCCTCTTAACTTGGATGTGTCCCCTAACACTCTGCCTCCCACTCTGGGTGGGGTCCTCACGGCCCCATCCACTGCCCCACCTATTGTTTCAATTTCTCTGAATGGGTCGACCTCTCTACCAAACTTTCTACAGGAGAAAGACTTTACACTTTTGGATGCTACCATTGATAGCTCCTCTCCATTAGCCCTACACTCACCGGTCCCTCTCCCTATCTTCTTAGGAAAATCACACATCACTGAATCACTCGATTTTCCTTATTCCTCTAGTCTTGAACCCTCTAAAAAACCGCATACAAAAGAATTTTCCTGGTCCCGGGGTATGGGCCTGGAGCTATCTCCTTTGAAAACTCGTAGTGCTAGGAGGAAAGCCTGCACCACTGCCACTTCTACATATGTTCCTTCTGTGGACTCGACTGACCTTGGGGCACTTAGAAGCATTAAAGTCCTAGCCAGGTCATGTCCATGATTATTTTATCTCTCAACATCCGGGGGGTTGGAGGCGCCCTCAAAAAGGCCTCTCTTCGGCGATTGCTTGACATCATACATCCTTCTATTATTATTCTTCAGGAAACGCTAGTGGACGCTCAGTGCTCTCGTTCTTTTGTAACTGGTTTAAAGCCAAATTGGCATGTAAGTGCTGTAAATTTAGTGGGCACATCGGGTGGCCATCTTGTGGCTTGGGACCTGTTGACCGCCTATTCAGCAAAGGGGTCAACTCATGTATCATGAAGTATTATCTATGTTGAAGACATAAGTGGTTCTACTGGGTATCTGATACCCCAGCACTTAAATTTTTGTAAACGAGATTTCTGCACCCCTGCGTGGGTTAATAATGTAATAAGTCTGCATGGATCATAGTTAGGTCAGGTACCTTGGGTGATCCATCAGGGGAGTTCCTTTCATCGGGGGTTTTTTATCCTCAGGTTGTCGACCAGACAAGCTCATGGCCGACTTCCCTTGAGTTTTTCCCTCCATTGACTTCCTCCAAAGTGGTGGAAGGTGCTCTGATGGTCTCATTCATTGAGTAACCTATTAGGAATGTTGTAAATGACCATGCCAGGCAGTGTCTGAAGTTTCACGGAATTTCGTCGAGTCTAGAATAGTTTTTTTTAATTAATTAAATTTTAAAAATTTAATTAATTAATTATTTTTTGAGCTAAACATTGTAAAAACTTCGTCTTTGAGATTTTGATAGGGGTATTTGTGCTCAAAATGAATGGAATAGCACACCCTACACCCATGGACCAAGTTTCAGCTCAGTCGGACTAAGTTTACTATGTCTTAGTCCACTTAGAGTCAGTCTGGGGCAAAACAACAATTTTAATTGCTAAGATGACATTATTAAAATGTCATAAAACATTGTAATTTTGAGTTAATGAGTGGATGTAAAGGTGGCAATGAGCAAGTTAGACCCTCCTAACCTACCCAAACCCATCCTAACATTTTCCCAACTTAATTCAACCTCTTAATTCACTTTTTCAACTTTCTAATTTTTGCCCTAAGGGGAAAAACGACCCACTAACTACCAAATCCCCCAAATCTTGCATAGAAAAGTGGAAAAGGCACTCCACAAATGTGGTACGCCCCCCTAGACATACCAAAACCCTAACCCATACCAAAAACCTAACTCTAAACCTATTCTAACCCCTTTCCCACCTTTTACACTCAAAAAATATGCCCCCCTAGGGAAAGTGACGTTTTTCCTTAGTGGAGGTT
>ML784088.1:383910-439694 GCA_009831015.1 Picea engelmannii | reverse complement strand
CATTGTGTATGTTTGGGAAGTAGATGTATTGATAGGCCAACACACTTGTGATAATCTCATTGCCACATCTTTTATTTGCAACTAATTGTCTTTATCCTTCATGTGATTATTTGGTCATCATATTGAATATCTTGTTGATTAATTTGTTGTGGTGTGGATAAGGTAAGTGATTGAGTATCCCACTTGGGGAGGCATCACTTGCTTTGATCCTTAAGTGCTTGAGTGGTTAGATGCCAGTGAAGGCAGTCCAAGTGGAGTAAGTGCCACTTGGGGCATGCTTGGCCCTAGGGTGTAAATTGTTTATATCTTTGTATATCTTGTATCCAGTTGATGTATATTGATAACTTGTAAGCTTTCTAACACTTTATTATTCTTTTGTATAATTCTAATCTTGGTTTGGGGTAGTTTAGTTTGATTTACTTGTAACATTTCTTGTAATTGAACCACCCCAAAACATAGTTGACCCATTGCCCAACCTTAGGCACTAGTCTTTAGTTGACTTAGGGAAAGGGCTGCATCACATCTAGATTTAAACTTGCACTTGCATTGCTGCTTGCCATCCTAGGCTAGTTTTCCCTTTAGCCTCTAATCAATTGAAATTAACTCCTAGAACACATAACTTAAAATCAACTTAGCAACTTAGGGACTACCCCCCTTGGCTTCCCTAGGAGTAAGCCTAGACGAAAGAAGTTTCAGTCAAGGTGACAGTGTGGACTGAAACTTAGACATTGTGTTTCTGAGGGCACACTAAGTGAGTAGGACTTAACTCACGTTTGCAAGTGTGCATAAGGACGGCAACAGGACCCAACACATTTTGATTTTAAGTCCTTTATTTGTTGTGGTGGCTTATTATTGACTGGCATCTGTTATGCAAACAATAAGCTGATAAATATGCTCAACATATATGGTCCCTGTACTAAAAAATTAGCTTTCTGGACAAATTTATCTGACTCTGGCTAGTTGTCCAAACAAAATCTCATCGTGGCAGGAGACTTAAATATTACTTCATACTCCGCCGAGACCTGGGGTTCCCACTCCTCACATGATGCAACAACTTCTCTTTTCAACGACATATTCCAGCATAATAATCTCGTCGACCTTCTACTGGCGGCGTTGGCTCCCACTTGGAGGAACGGAAGATCGAACTCTTCTTCTATACAAAAACGACTTGACAGATTTCTCCTATCTAACTCACTTCTACAATAGGCTGACAGATATCGATCATGGGTCGCATATCCATTCATCTTGGATCATGCACCCATTGTCCTCCAATTAGACTCTTTTCCACATCAATCCCCCTTTCCATTCAAATTCAATCCTATCTGGTTGGAGCATCCAGACTTTGAGCGTTTGGTAAAAGAGGTTTGGGTTGACAGCTGTTTTTTGAATGAACCAGATCCTCAGAGGAGAATTGTCGGAAAGTTAAGGACTCTCAAATCAAGGGTTAAGACTTGGGCAAAACAACAATTTACAAAAAAATGTGAACGCCTCTCACATCTTGATCAACACATTCACAAAATCTCTTCAAAAATTCCAACGGTCCAGGGTACTGATCACAGGGATCTACAACAACATTTATTATTTCTTGAGACTGAGTGGAATACCCTGCTTCTTATTGAGGAAGCTCTCTAGAGACAGAAAAGTTGAGCCACTTGGATATCTTGTGGGGACAGAAACACAAAGTACTTTCATAAGTATGAGAGCTTTAGAAGGAACTCCAAGCATATTTGGTCGCTAAAATATGCTGACAAGACCCACATTACAGGACAAGAAAATCTCCTTCATTTAGCTTTCACTCACTACAAATCTACCTACAACGCGACTATTTCCTCCAATATCATTGAACAAGAAAATCTCACAAGCCTCTACCCCAGAGTCATAAATGACAGCGAGGCAGAACAACTTTACTCATCCTGTACAAAAGAGGAAATCTGGAAGGCGCTCAACTCTTTCAAAAAAGACAAAAGTCCAGGCCCGGATGGCTGGACTGTAGAATTTTACCTCCATTTTTTTTATTTGATCAGTGATGACCCTTGGAATCTCATTGAAAACTCTAGGTGCAGAGGTTCTGTTCATCGAGCTCTAAATTCCACATTTCTGACATTGATCCCAAAATCAAATCATCCTTCATCATTCAACGAATTTCGTCCTATCGCTCTCTGCAATCTCTGCTACAAACTCATGATCCAAATTATTGCAAATAGAATGAAACCCTACATGTCTCCTCTGATATCAGAGGAACAACTAGGTTTCATCAAAGGCCGACAAATTCCTGATGCTATTGGATCAGTACAGGAGGTAATACACAGCATAAAGCGAAAAAGATTACAAGCTCTAGTTCTAAAACTTGATCTAAAAAAATCTTTTGACTGTATTGATTAAGACTACATTAGACTGATTCTATTAAAATCTGGTTTTGGTTACCACTTCACAAGCTGGATTATGGGTTGCGTGAACAGTGCATCCATTGTTGTCCTGGTCAACGAAGAAGCCCCCTCTTTCTTCAAAAATGAAAGGGGCTTGCGTCAAGGATGCCCCCTCTCCCCGCTCCTGTTCATTTTGGCATTGGAAGGTCTGAACATCCTCCTTAAATCGAAACTTCAAGAGGGATCTATTTCTGGCATCCAGGTATCCAGAGTGACAACTGTGCTGCATTTTTCCTTCGTGGACGACATCATCATTTCCACCAAAGCAGATATAAAAGAATGGCTGGAAATAAAAGGCATTTTAAATCTCTTTTGTGGAGCCTCGGGTCTCCATATCAACAATGATAAATCTACCTTCCATTTCTCTGGCATCCTTTTGGCGGAGCTGGATACTTACAAACCTTATTTTCCTTTTGGCTATCAAGAGCTCTCTTTGGGATTCCGCTATCTTGGCTACTTTCTCAGTTAAGATAACTACAAAACTATTGATTGGACCTGGCTGTTGACTAGATTTGAAAGCTGTATCGCCCAATGGTGCAATCGCTGGCTCACGCTTGGTGGGAGGTACATCCTTCTGAAATCGGTTCTTGAAGGAATGGTTGTTTACTGGTTGGCTTTTGCCAAAATTCCATCCTCTATTTTACTCAGGATCAGGAGAATGATGTTCTCATTCCTTTGGTCTGGAACTACCAAAAATAATTCCTTCCGTCCCTGTCGATGGGATCTCATTGCAAGGCCGAAGTCGGCTGGTGGCTGGGGTCGTCACAATATCACAATTTTCAACCAATCTCTAGCTACCAAGTCGCTGTGGCGTGTTTTAACACAGGACGGTATCTGACACCGTATCATCATTGGAAAATACATTTTTCCGCTCTCTATCGCTGGCTGGCTTAGGAAACTGGTTTTCCATACTTCCAACGCATCCCCCATCTGGCGGTCACTATTGAGAAATCTTAAATTTATCCACCAGTGGATCTGCTAGAAGCCAGGATCTAGACTTGAAATCATTGTTGGCAGGGATGCTATCGATGGGCTCGGATCACAGGCTTTTCTATCTCAGGGATTACTTTATCAGCTATCCTTATCAAACATAAAATATCTCTATCAATCCCAAGTGCGTCCTGCTACTACATCCGACTGTACACTGTGGCTTTCTAGCTCTGACTTGGGATTATCGGCCCCCCTGGCCCTTGAATGGTCTTCTTACTGCACGGCTCTCAGAGGTGCAGGGATCCGCCTTTATGCTGCAGATGACACATATCTCTGGAATGGCGGAGATAAATCAGGGATTCTGACTATGAAGAACGCTTACCATGCCATCACATCAACATACTAGGCGCATGGATGTTCCGGCTGGAACAAAAAGATCTGGCATTGGCCTCTAGCACTAAAACACAAACTATTTATTTGGCTTGCAGCAAATGGAAAACTATCAACTTGGGATTTGCTTCTTCGTCGGGGATGGATTGGCCCAAACTATTGTATCCTCTGTCGGCAAAATTCTGAATCTGAAAAACACTTATTCTGTGACTGTCCCATCAAATTATTGACCTGGAATAAAATTCTATCATTTCTCCATTTAAATCTGAGGTGGACAAGTTCTGATTTGCAGGAATGTCTAGAAAATTGGTCTCAACAGAACACTATTATCCTCATTTACCAGTCATTATCTGCTGGTTTATTTGGACTTCCTGCAACAAGAGTATTTTTGAGGACTCTCCCATCAACATTAACTTGATATGTTTTTTAATCTTGAGGGATCTGAAATTCGAAAGACCTCCAAAACTCTCAGCCACTCGACCTATTCAACCTATTACTCAACTGGATGGGAACTGCACCTGGTTCAATGGAGCCTCACAAAACTCAGGTTCACTTTCTGAGGCTGGGGGATATTTTATTAATTGCGATGGCTCTCGGATTCCCTGGACACTAAAATGTGGCTTTGGGACTAACGCCAAAGCGGAGCTACTTGGAGCATGGGCATCCATCTACCTATCGGATCCCCTGGACACTAAAATGTGGCTTTGGGACTAACGCGAAAGCGGAGCTACTTGGAGCATGGGCATCCATCTACCTGGCAACTCGGCATAACATTTTGGATCTTCATCTGAGAGGTGATTCAAAAATTATTATTGACTGGTTAAGGAACATAGGGTAGCTTCATGTCTCGGATCTGGAATGTTGGAAAGACAAAATTCTGGATCTATCCCAGACCTTCTCTCAGATTAAATTCTCTCACATCTACAGGGAGCAGAATACTAATGCTGACTTACTATCCAAAAAAGCTTTCCTGGAACCTCCTGGCATCTTAATTTATCATTTCGGAGAAAATGGTCTTGAGACCTCTTCTCATAGTATTTCTATATTCTAGTTTTTTGCTGCTAATTTTACAGTTGTTGCTGGTTTTTCATGTGACTGTCCGCATTTCATTTCTGCACAGTCAAATACATCTACATCTTGTATTTTTCAGAATTTTCACTTGTAGCTTTGATAAGCTGGAACTATGATTGGACACTATTTTGTATCAACTTGGAATCATTTCAGTTTTAATACAAAGAGAAATTTTTCTTTTGAAAAAGTTAAGTAAAGATAAATATATGTATTCATAAATGCAAGGAAGTTAATATTGGCAATCTCATCAATTGATTTAGAGATGACGAAGAGAATATGCAAGAATCTTTAATTCCTAGCCATCATATCAGGGTTTTTAATCAAAAGAGTGATTAATCCACCAATTGTCAATAGGGGGATGCCTGTGTGTGTACAATGTTGTGGAGAATAAGATGTAAAATTGGGAAATCAAGGTCACATAAAGCTTTTACCGAATCACATAGTAAATAAATAATTTTTTAATATAAAAAATCTTTATTTTTCAAGTTATAAAGTTTAACTTTAAGAATAAATTTATAAGTGGGATAATTAATACATAGTCAAAGGAATTTGACTTCAAACCGATTACAATATACACTGTACAAAGCACGAATAATAAAAATACATATTAAAAGTACATGTCTAAGGTCATATCTTTGTCATTCATGGTTTCTCAAAAAGGGAGAATCAAAACTTTCATTAACCTCGAAGCATGGTATAATTGCAAGTTTTGCTTCTACTCAAATCCATATAGGGATTAATACCACATAAAACTTAAACTATGATAAACATTGTCAAACCCTAATGTATTTGTGATTATCGTTTATTATCATGATCTATGAATGGTAGGCCTATGACTCGTCCGTCTCACCAACAAAAATGCTTCTAAACATTAAAAAAATGAATCACAACGTGGTTGTGTGCAAAAACATATTTGTGGTTTGCATTTAAAAAAAAATCAATTGTTGGGAGTTCAAAAACAGATTTGGTGCTTGTGCGGGTATAGAGAAGAGTCTCACTACTTGGGGGGAGAAATGGGAGTGAAAGGAACTCTCCCAAGCACAAGAATAATTTACCAAATGTTCGGGATGACCCGTGGGCAAAGAAAATCGCCCAGGTAGTGAAATAAATGCCCAGGGGTCTCTAAATTCGCCCAAGTCGTAAACAAAACACCTAGGGCTCTTTGAATTCATCCAAGGAAGGGATAAAATTCTCAAGTAGAGGACAACATGCACAAGGGTTTGTAAAATTGTCCAAGCAGTAACCAAAACATCCAACAATCAAAAGAACTTTGTGTACAACCAATGGACAAAAGAAAAATGCCCAGCAAACAATAAATTATGTAGACGGGTGCTACATAATGAAAATATACTTCAACAAAATATGCATAGATCATTGTAACTCATAACCAAAATAGAACATATTGCAATACAAAATTGCAAATGGTCATGGCTCATAGACACCTTCACTTAGAATGAACAGGCACATTAACTCCTTCATCCACCCAACTTCAAGTAGATTGCTCTCTTCAAGCTCTAATTTATGCTATTGTCTTTCCCCATCTCTCCTTGCATCTCCCCGTTGATGTCCTTCTTCACTATAGTGTTCATTTTTAATGGACAACCTTTGGAAGGTCAATCATCACAATGGTTCGTTTCCACTTCCAATTTTTGTCAAAAAGACAAAATAAAATAAAAATGACATGTTTATAAAATTTACAAAAGGGAAAGCAACTAAGTGCTTATTACAAAATTTTGGAGAAGATCCAATTCAGATCATATCATTTTTGTGTGACTATTGTAACCCTAATCCTGTGTTAATAGTATGTTACCTATACGTGATGCATGAGTAGTTTATTTATTAAAAACCATTTTTTATAAAGATCCATCCAAAGGTATATTGGGCTTCAAACAAAATGAATCTAGCAAGAAAAGAGCGTGAACACATATGTCGCATTCAAACAAGAGTGAATAATATTATTTATTGTGCATGATTTCTTCGTGGTTCAATGCCAATGCTTAAACCAATTGCTTCACAGTTCAATGTTAACTATGGATACTTAGTAGTAGTGTTAGAAACAACTGAGCACAAGCCATGTCACGAAACAACTGAGCCAATTCTTTATCTAGACCTTGTTGAAGCACTGTAAGATAAAGATAAATCCCTACAAGCAAAGTCAAGCACAAGGGAAAAGGTGGGGGTTTTCTTTGCTAACCAAGAAGCAGGATTCTAGGTCCAGATGGAGAGATGACAACTCTGTTAATCCAGCCTTAGTAACAAAACGAGTGAGCCTACTCCGATATTCATGACAAAGGCAATAAGTGTCATATGTTGGAGTTATTGACTCCTACTTTTCTTATTGTTAATGTAACATTCTTCGCAATGTGATTTGCTAATGTATTGTTTATTATAAAGTAGATTTTATCTCTTCGTGAGTTGTTTGATTCTATTATTTAGGAGGTTGTTGTAGATCTATTTGATTGTGAGAGATCTTCTCCAATTTAGTCTTCTAGATTTGTGTGTGGTTGAGATATTCTCTCAACTAGTTTGTTAGTGTGGCTAAGATAGCCTATCTATCTTAAGCCAAAGTTTGATGTATAAATACGTGGACTATTTCATTGTTAATAAGATACTCAGAACAATTTGTGTGTATGAGCATAATGTTTATTCTTTATATTCTTAATTTGGTATCAGAGCTAGTGTGGGCTTAACTCCCTCACAAGAGGGCCCAAAAAAATGAGAGAGATGTGAGTTATGATCCTTTGTAAATATGTAGGATTATATTATGTGAGAGTAGATTAGTTCTTTTGTGAGTGATTTATGATGTGATTTTTTCTATGTGAAATTAAAATAAGACTCTGTTGCGTTGCCCACTTGATGTGCTCAGTGCAGATTTGGTTCTTTGACACGGGTTCAGTCTATTGCTTGTTGAATCTATTGCCTCTTGAAATAGCTTTACAATCGTTATGTGCAAAAATTGATACCTGGAGTGTGAGCCTGATCTGTGGCTCATGAGTGTGCACCCCCCCTCTCGTGATAATTGGTGAGAATCATTTTGGAAGAACTATTGAAGGAAAGTGTGTGGGCTTTGGAACTACTGTTAGTCGACATTCATCCATGATAGCTTGCTCCAAGTAATGTGCATATCATAGTGAGTGTGATAGAGTTGGATATTGTTGTTGTTGGGATGCTATGAGATCATTGTTTAAGCGTAGATGCAGGAGGAGTGGTGTGTGGATCGAATTCAAATCTCAATGTTTATTGCTATTTTTGGCATATCAGAATCCAAAGCTTGGGAAATCTCTCCATCTCGTTTTGTGAGCTTGATCTGACCATAGATCTGTTGGATTTACTTCACACACACCTATGATTTCTTTTTCCTAAGGTTTTTCCTTGTTTATTAGTCATTATCCAGTCTCCTATATTTTAAGGGAGAATATTCCACTTGGAGAATATTATCTTTCAGTTGACACTTCAGTTTGACTAGTTGAGTTGAGTTTAGATGTTGCATTGGTTTTGTCACCATGCAACATTGGGATTATCACCATGCTAATTCAAACTTGCCTTGGTATCATCACCAGACTAGCGCATTACCCTTGATTCCCCGAGTTAACTCCTCACTACTCTCTGTTCAGTCAGTTAGCTGAAGACTAGTTGACTAGTTAACTCAACTAGGTGGCAATTCACTCCCGTAACTGCCTGAGAGACTAGACTAGGTGACAGTTCACTCCCGTAACTGTTGGTGTGTGTCTAAATCACTCTATACCACCACTATGGTGCATTGGTTCTCCTCCAGTGCACACTCATTGAGTTATACAGAGTATATCATGTGTAAATTATTCATTATTCACAACGGTTAATGAGAATTCTTTCATTCTTTCTCTCCATCTTCTTCTTTCTCAAATTCTCTATGCAGATGTGTGTATTATTGTTTATCCAGATCTATTCTATGCAGGTTCAACACATTTACATGGTATCAGAGCCGACGAACTTCTAAGCAAAATCTACACCAAATTTTTTTGCAAGTATAAAAGCTTGAAGACAGCGAAAAGATGGATTTCCAAAAAGAATTCATTCTTACACCTTACAACTATTTTGCATGGAAGGAGAAAATAGCCATACATCTATAAAACAGAGGGTTGTACAGGTTAACCTTGATTACAAATACAGAACCGACATCAACCATAAAAAAATCCAAGTACTTAAATTGCATGGATGAGGCACTCGAAACAATCTGTAGTCTTATTTCTCTCGATCTCCTTTTTCATATATCTTCCTGTAAGAATCCCAATGAAGCCTGGACCACCTTGGAAGGGCTCTTTGGCAAACAGGATGAGATGAGGGGACACATTCTCTAGGTGGAGCTGCTCACATTGGATCCAAAAAGCTTCGATAATATCCAATATTTCTTTACAAAATTCAAGGATTTATTGTCGCAACTCAAAGCTTGCGGGGTTGATAAATCGAAGGAGGAGAAACAAATGGTTCTCACCATTCTCTCCAAGATTGGTCCTAAATTATTTGTATTCATATCCACATTCCATACTATCAGATTTGTCTCTGGAGCCACCTGGAAGATGCCTTCTCTTGAGGACTTTATCGAATCACTGACATAAGAGCAAACCAAGCTCATCAACATGGGCACAATCAAAGACCCAAGGGCGCATGCACTCGTTGTGCATGATGGCAGCCACAAATATCTGAAATATAAAGATAAAGATAAATGGAAAGCTCATGCACATTCGAAGAAGGAAGGGTACACAAAACCCTTCACCGATGCCTCCGGATCCAAAGGAGAAAATGGAAGAAAATGGGAGAAATGCATGTACTGTCACAAAGGATTCTGTTCAAAATCCGCATGCATGCAAAAATAAATAGATCTGATGTGTCAAATACTTCAACAAAACAACCTTGGAGATCCCATCCCTGAGGGTGCCAAGAAGAAGAAGCCAAAAGATCCAAATTCCAAGAAAGGTAATTCTAGACATGCCTTGATTTCCATCAACTCCTCTTCCGATGCTTGGATCGTAGATTCAGGAGAATCACATCACATGGATGCCTCAAAAGTAGTATATTCTTCTTTGGATGCATGCAAAGGTCCTCCTATTATGATGGGAGACAACTCTTCTGTCGAAGTCACCGACAAAGGAAGGATTGAACTCACCAACAAAAGCTTCGAGAACGTGTTGCATGTTCCCAAACTTTTTGTCAACCTTCTCTCCATGTATCAGACGACGAATTATGGAATCGGAAAGAAAGTCATATTCACACCAAATTTTGTGGACATATAAGACATGCAAACCAACTCCATGGTTTCTACCAGTGAGGTAAATCATCAGTCTAGATTGTATACATTTTTTTGAATACATTGAACCTGATTCTACTTTACTGCTTACTCATGCTGATGAAAGTAGTAGGATATGGCACAAAAGGTTTGGACATTTGAATTTCATATAAATGCAACAAATTAGCAAGCAAAGATTAGTTGATGGTCTACCAGACATCCATTTCTCCAAGGGAGTGTGCGAGGGATGTGTTCTTGGGAAACACCCTCGAGAGAAATTCGACAAAGGAAAGTCTCGGCGAGCTTCTGCACCTTTAGATCTGATCGACAATGACCTTATGGGTCCTTTTCCACATCCATCGATCAACAAAGCGAGGCTTGTTCTCATTTTTGTTGATTATTTCTCACGTTTTACATGCATCTACTTTCTCAGGCAAAAATCCGAGGTCTTTCAACACCTCAACGATTTCAAAGCCCTGGTTGAGACACAGTCCGGAAAGAAGATCAAAGTCCTCTGAACTGATAAAGGAGAAGAGTATGTAAATCATGAGATCCATGATCTTTTCCATGAGGTAGGGATCCAGTTGCGGCACACAGTTCCCTATACTCCGCAACAAAACGGAGTTGTCGAGCGGAAAAAAAAGATCTCTAAAGGAGATGGCATCTTGCATGTTGCATGCAAAGTCTCTACCACAGAGACTATGGGACAAAGCACTTAACTATGCAACATACATCCAAAACAAATCTCCCCATAGATCTGTCAAGGATAAGACCCCCTACGAGGCTTGGAGCGGCCTCAAACCGGAAGTGACCCACTTTCGCATTTTTGGTTCGCGTGCATGGGCCAGGATTCCCTCTGAAAAGAGGAAGGCACTTGATCCACAAAGCATTGAGTGAATTTTTTTCTGATACCCTGATGGTGTGAAGGGATATCGACTTATTGATCTTTCCTTGGACCGACTCATCATTGAGCGTAGTGTCCAATTTGAGGAAAGTGTCTCGCATCTACCTCAACAACTGCATGCAGACACCTTCATTCTTCCACCTGTCCGAGATGATGAGCATGCACATGTCGACTCTTCATATGAGAGTTCTGATTCAGAGGACTCGGATGATTCAGATTAAGAGTCAGTACAGTCAAATGCAGAGTCAGAGTAGAGGCCCAAGTGGGCACATACTACTCTTCAGGATGCAGGGGATCTCGTTGGTGATCCATCCGACACTAGGAGGACTCGATCTGATTTTGAGGAGCCTCATGTTGTACTCATTGCCACTGAACCATTGCCTTCCAGGAATAGTTTCTTAGTTCAGTCTTCAGATCCATAGTCTTATGGTGAGGATGATGGAAATCCCTTTTGGGAATCCACCATGCAGGAGGAGAACAACTCCCTCCTCGAGAACCAGACTCGGTATCTGGTTCCCCTTCCTTCTGGGAGGAAACTTGTCAGATGCAGATGAGTCTATAGGACCAAGAGCACAATGGATGGATAGATTAGTAGATACAAAGCCAGGCTTGTCGCCAAAGGCTTTCAACAGGTTCATGGTACTGACTATGATGAGACCTTTGCTCTAGTAGCAAAGATGGATTCTATACGATTGGCACTTGCCATTGCAACAACCAAAGGATGGGAAGTCCATCAAATGGACATGAAAAATGCATTTCTTCATGGTGATCTCTCTAAGGAGATCTACATGGAGCAACCCCAGGGATTTATCTAGGACTCATCTTTGGTCTGCCGACTGAAGAAGTCACTTTATGGCCTCAAGCAGGCTCCGAGGGCATGGTATGCCAAAATGGATTCCTAACTGTTGTCACAGAACTTTGTACGTTGTAAATCAGACCCGAATGTCTACATGCTCAGGACGATTGATTCACTTCTACTTTTAGTTTTGTATGTCGGTTATTTGTTGATCATCGGGTGCTCGACTTCAACGATTGCTGCAGTCAAGAGGATTCTACATGACAAGTTTTTGATGGCAGACATGGGTCCGCTACACTTCTTCCTTGGACTCGAGATCAGTCAGGATGCATCAAGCATCAAACTGTCTCAGGCTAAGTATGCACGAGATCTCCTTGAGAGATTTCACCTGACAGACTGCAAGTTTGCTTCGACTCCTTTATTATCATGAGTCAAACTTGAGGATGGCAGGGAGACTCCACTGGTTGACAACACACTGTACAGATAGATAATGGGGAGCTTCTTGTATCTCACACACTCTAGACCAGACCTCTCATATGTAGTTGGCGCAGTTTCCAGGTTCATGCAGGAGCTGCATGAGCTACATTGGAAGGCTACAAAGCATATCCTTCGATACGTACCTGGCACCATCACCTTTGGGATTCAGTATGCAACAGACTCTACATTATATCTCATCGGGTTTACTGATTCTAATTGGGCTGGCGATAACACTGATCGCAAGTCCACATCTGGTTACTCACTCGGTCTTGGTTCTGAGCCTATCTGTTGGTCGAGAAAGAAGCAAGATGCCATTTCTCTATCTTCAGCCGAGGTAGAGTACAGAGGGGTGGTTAACATAACCATTCAGGCTATGTGGATACAACATTTTCTCACTGAGTTGGGCATTCGGTTTCATCGACCGATCGTCATCTGGTGTGACAACCAAAGCACTCTGAAGTTCTGCAGAGATCCAGTTCAAAGGTAGCGGACGAAGCACATCGAGATCCACATGAACTACATACGGGGACTTAGTACATGAGGGGATCATCGACTTACAGTTATGTCCTTTAGCAAAATAGACAACAAACATCTTCACCAAGACCTTCAATGAGCAGAAGTTCCATTCTCTACGAAGTCGTCTTGGAGTGAAGGAAACAATTGCCTAGCAACTGTAGTTCTTATTTTTACATACATTGTACCTTGAGGGGTTTTCCCATGAGGTTTTCCCTCTTTCATCACTTTATTTCAGTGTATCTTTTGTATTTG
Source organism: Picea engelmannii (assembly GCA_009831015.1). Taxonomy (NCBI): domain Eukaryota; kingdom Viridiplantae; phylum Streptophyta; class Pinopsida; order Pinales; family Pinaceae; genus Picea; species Picea engelmannii. Next base: position 426,669 of record ML784088.1, on the reverse strand, counting down.
AGTACCTAACATGGCCTCGTTGCCGGGACACATTCTTTATTTTCATCATAGTGATGTTCAGGGGGGGTGTTGGAGTTACTTCACACACACCTAGGATTTCTTTTTCCTAAGGTTTTTCCTTGTTTATTAGTCATTATCATGTCTCCTATATTTTAGGGGAGAATATTCCACCTGGAGAATATTCTCTTTTAGTTGACACTTTAGTTTGACTAGTTGAGTTGAGTTTAGATGCTGCATTGGTTTTGTCACCATGCAACATTGGGATCATCACCATGCTAATTTGACCTTGCCTTGGTATCATCACCAGACTGGCGCATTACCCTTGATTCCCTAAGTTAACTCCTCACTACTCTTTGTTCAGTTAGTTAACTGAAGACTAGTTGACTAGTTAACTCAACTAGGTGGCAGTTCACTCCCGTAACTGCTGGTGTGTGTCCAGATCACTCTAGACCACCACTATGGCACATTGGTTCTCCTCCAGTGCACACTCATTGAGTTATACAGAGTATATCATGTGTAAATTATTCATTATTCACAACAGTTAATGAGAATTCTTTCATTCTTTCTCTCCTTCTTCTTTCTCAAATTCTCTTTGAAAATGTGTGTATTATTGTTTAGCTAGATCTATTATATGCAGGTTCAACACATTTACAAGATCTACAAGATGATCTACTCCAATTCCTTTGGACATTTCCTAGGTAATTGGTGCATTGTTTTGTCTTCAATATGCTATTTGTGATCGTGTTGTGTATTTGGCGCCCCCTTTTAAATTCGGTACTATGGATGAAAATATTGTTACTCTTGTGTTGACTTTGCTGGAATGCACAATCACAACCTAAAATTCCAACTAATCAGGTGTGAGGGTGTTTGGGAAAGATTGGACTGGTGATAGAGAGTAATTAAAATTGTTTTCTGGTGACATATGACACATTTACAGTTGTTGAGCATACGATTGGAACTACATGGAATGCCACTAGTGTTCAAAGGCCGATTTAGGAGCTTTGGTGGTATAATTATATTAAGTTTTTAGAGATTTTGTTAATGTATTATATTTATATTTTTGTGAAATAAATGATGATGAATCTCTAAAAATCAGATGAAAGAGATCATAGTGTAAGATTGACTCAGATACATCATGTATCCATACTATTTTCCTAGAGAACTGGCAAGCACCATAGTTGGGTACCTAGGTCTCTCGATAGATGGAAGTATGTCCATATGATGGTCGGTTATTAGTCTTTGCAGTTAAACAAGAAATTGTTTCCTTGGTCTAAAGTAATTGTATTTCCAAAGTTAGAAGGGATCAAGTGCAGGTTAAAATTTCAGCATAGATGGTTGTCTAGTTAGTTTAGTAGTTGTGGATCTCGAGAATGATCTCTCATTAGTTGTTGAGACATGCATGTGGATTGCAATATACTATTGAGGTTATGAGACATGCATGTGGATTGCAATATACTATTGAGGTTATGAGACATGCATGTGGATTGTTGTCCAGTAATTGACTTCGAAAGATTCATGATTCGAGAGTTCAGGGAGATGGAATCAGAGAACTCGGTAGCTACACCTTTACGAGGGTTACGAGACAACTTGATGGAGTTCATCCTCTGCAGGACTTCAAAATGGTTAGAGATTTTTATTAATACCTTACCTGAAAGATATCAAGACAAGTACTTGTTAAGGGATGGTGTTGGAGTTATTGACTCCTACCTATTTTATTGTCAATGTGGGATTCTTCATAATGTGATTTTCTAATGTATTGTTTATTATAATGTAGATTTTATCTCTACGTGAGTTGTTTGCTTCTATTATTTAAGAGGTTGTTGTAAATTTAATTGGTTGTGAGAGATCTTCTCCAACTTAGTCTCCTAGATTTGTATGTGGTTGAGATATTCTCTCAACTCTAGTTTGTTAGTGTGGCTAAGATAGCCTATCTATCTAAAGCCAAAGCTTGATGTATAATTATGTGTACTACTTCATTGTTAATAAGATGCTCATAACATTTTGTGTATATGAACATCATGTCTATTCTTTATTTTCTTAATTCCATAAACATAAATTTTCAGTCTGTTTGCATTGCCAATCACATCTAAACAAAAAAATGCCTATGAGATTAGGCATGATGGTTAGATAAATAAACTAAGTTGTGGTGGATTTCCTTCATGCAGAAAAACATCTGCATGTTATATTTTATGCCATGTGTTTCACTTACTTCTAGTATTTCACTTAACTTTTCTGTAACAACTGCCAAAACCAAGTACAAGTTGAACAAGCTTTATTTAACAAGTCTCCCCAAAGTTTTGTTTTACATCTAGCATTTTTTTCGCATGTTGTGTTAGAAGTCTCCCAATCGCCGTAGATTAATTCGCAGTGGAAAACACCTATAAATTTAATCTTTGCACACTTGAGTGACATGCATCAAGTGCATATGATTAGAATATGTGTAAAAGCATAGCAATGAAAACATGCACAATTTTGAATTTTGAAGTTTGTGGCACATTGCACTGATGGGAAAAGATGTAATTTTTATAATTTTAATATTTAATAATTGAACATCTAAGTAGAGCTACTCACTTTGTAATTCATCTTCCTTGTAGTGTAATAAGGAAAATAATGTAATAAATGTAAATATATATGATATATATTTAAAAACCTTAATTATACACACATAATTTTTAAAACTATTTAATTACATGTAAACAATGTAATCTTAAATATATAATGAGTATGTAATTACATAACACAATAATTACATCATTAACTATAAATCTTGAAATCCATCATCATCAACTCTACATGTAAGTACTAGGTGTGGAGTCGTTTACCCCGAGGACTAATAAGAAAAACCTTTGTATGGAGACTTTGTATCTCGCCTAACAATCAAGCAAAAGATTATTGGTGGTTCTCAATGTTAATGCCATTATTAACCATTATCATATTCATAATGATGAGTGCCAAGACACAGAGTCATTTGATCCTTCACATGGCTCAGAGCATTGGGTTTCAAACTCGATGTTGGGAAAATTATGTGATGAAATGTTTGTCCCCCATCACATGCTTGAAGTTAAGTTTTCATGTGCATTTGAAACCTTGGTTGGATATTTTCGTAATCGAGGTGGGAATATGGAAATTCTAATGAGGAATAATTTGTGGGAAGTTTATAATGCAACATAGTGCGGACTGGTAAGAGTTCACATTTGGTTGGTAGTGGTTGTATTTGTTTCAATGTTTATAGCTCTATTTAGTCTATAGGGGTGCATTCCTCTCTGAGATAATTATGTGCAGGGAGGGTCCTTGAACTTCTAGGTTATTTTTAGTCTGAATTCCAAAGAACAAACCAACACTTTCGTTCAGTTTTCAATTTGTTTGTCTTTGGCCTTCATTCTGCAGTTTGAAATTAGTTTTTTATCACTCTGGGGCATTGGAACAGTTGGGTTAACCTTGGCCTAGACCAAGTGGCAATGAATTTGGGAATTGGGTGGTTGTAGGAATCTAAATATAGTTGGGGAGTCTTGACTTGGTGTAGCCTCAATGGATTACAAAGAGTTTCAGAGGATTACAAGAGTCCTCATAAATCATGAAGCGCAAATCTAGTGTAACATTTCATCTATATTCTCTGTCACCTATAAATTCGATAAGAATGACCATTAGGTCAACTCTCAAATTGCAGTTATCATCAATACTCTTGTGGAATAGAAGAAAAAGATGGCTGTCCTTGAAGTAGAATGTAATCTTCTAAAAAATATGGTGATAAATTTGAGCAAAGGAGATTAATCAGAAGCATTTGATCAAATATTGTCGGTTAAATCAAACTAGGGGGGATCGAAGGAAGATGAAACTATGCACCGACTCGTTGCTGACATATACATAGTAAAGCAGGGCTCTACCTCTCTTAATGTTGGCTAGGAAGAAGTTGCACCTTCTACTATGTACAATGTTTCTTAAGGTTATTAGAATTTTAGGTCTATATTATCGAATATATAGCGCCAAGAAATACCATGGAATTATCTATAATGATATAGATAGTTTATGCTATGAGAATGTAGTTTGTAAGGTTTTTTGTCTAAGAATCCCAAACTAGAATTATGATGTAATCATGTTGCATATTTAAATTAATATAATTTTCCCTGTTATGTTTTTTTTTTTTTTAACTCTATATGTAAGTAGAATAGTTAGCAATTTTTTCCTCTATACTTAGTGATGCTTTAAATCATAGATTATATTTAAACCCGATGATGCTTCTTTTGTTGTAATGAAGAGGAGGTTGTAGCAGATGTCCTGCAAGTGTGAACCCTTCATTTTGTTGGACATAATAGAGGAAGGATTGGTTGTTTCTCCATGGGCGTAGCCCATATCCATGTCTCTCTTGTATTATGTTCTTCTTTGTTTTATTTCTGCATTCATTTTGATTTATTTTATTATTTTTTCTCTATGATATTATTCTTAACAACCTTGAGGTAGTGATTGAGCGTGTGGTTGCACCTGAAGAGATTTTATTAAATCGTCTTGTGACCTATGCATATATAAGTGGATCAAATCCCACCCCCACGTCCTTCAAATTTTATCCCAAAGGGGTTGGATCCATTGGTGAGGAGTGAGGAGTTTTTCACTAGTGGGCAAAGTTCAATTCCCATGAGGGATTTCTTGGAGCCAAGGGGACACCTTGAGGTAATGTTCGAATGTGTGGTTGCACTAAGAGAGATTATATTAAAAGGTCTCATGACTAGTGCACACATAAGTGGATGAAATCCCACCCCCATGTCCTTCAAATTGTAAGCCCAAAGGGGTTGAATCCAATGGTGAAAAGTGAGGAGTTTTCACCACTGAGCAAGGTTCAATTCTCATGAGGGATTTTCCTATAGTCATGGGGTCACCTTGAGGTAGTGGTTGAATGTGTGGTTGCACCTAGATACATTATATTAAATACGGTCTCATGACATATGCACACATAAGTGGATAAAATCACACCCCCTTGTCCTTCAAATTATTTCCCAAAAGGGTTGGATCCAATGGTGAAAAGCAAGGATATTTTCACCATTGGTCAAGTTTTAATTACCATAAGGGCTTTCCCTGGAGCCATGGGGTCACCTTGAGGTAGTGGTCGAATGTGTGGTTTCACCCAGAGAGATTATATTAAATGGTCTCATGATCCATGAACACATAAGTGGATCAAATCCCACCCCCGTGTCCTTCAAATTTAAATCCCAAAGGGGTTGGATCCATTGGTGGGGAGTGAGGAGTTTTTCACCGGTGGGAAAGGTTCAATTCTCGTGAGGGATTTCCTGGAGCCATGGGGACACCTCGAGGTAGTGGTCGAACATGTGGTTGCACCCAAAGAGATTATATTAAATAGTCTCGTGACATATGCACCAAATAAGTGGATCAAAGTACACTCCCATGTACTTCAATTTGTTTAGTCACGTGGGATTAGCTTGGGTGGTTGGGTAGCATGATTTTTATCCCCCCCACTAGGTTTAATTCCTATAGAGTGACATGTAGGCCCGTTGTGATAAGGCTAGAAGGGTAGATGCCCCCAAGTGTGACACCTTAACTTTTGTTAAGTCACAAGTTATTGGTATATCTAGCTTGCGAGTTGTTGGATATATTCTTCAGTTATAGTGGCAACCAATAGGTTTCATCCCGGGCCTAGCCTAAACCACTCTAATGAGCTACCACATTCCCATGGTTGCACTGAGAGGCGAGAGGCACTCTACAACCTAGTATGGAGGAGATGTTGTCACATACATAACATTACATTAATAACAATAACAATAATAATAAATAGATAAATAAATACAAGTCAACTCAATTGCAACACATAAGTCGACTCCATTACACATTACACATATATAAATCTGTTTTGAATTTTAACCCACATAAAATCCCTTTAAAGAGTTGATATTTTTAATCTACATCAAATTACAACAACTCACCACTCACTGTCAAAACAAGTGACCTCAAATTACAGTCACTCAACATCAAATCAATTCAAGGGCAAAGGAAATATTAATGTAATGGCCAAACCCTACCATCATTTGGATGGACATAAACACCATGACGTGTCGGCCATATAATTAACCTTTTTTATATCAACTATTTAAACATCATTCTAGTAGCTACATCGCACTACGGTTCACAATCATAATCAATCGTCACACTTCACTCTTACTCAAATCTCTTTGTATATGTTTCCTTCTACACGGGAAATTGGGAAGGACCATTTTTTGTTGTTAGATCGGAGAGCTTAGATGGCATAGTATTTTTTGTGTGAAAGGTTGTGGCATTGCAGTCTGAGACTATAGGGAGGTTGATAGAGGAGGTCGGGACCAAGGTTGGAATTTGACAGGAAAAATGCCCGTCATAGGGAATTTTTTTCGTCAAATACAACTAAACATTTTATATTGTCGTCTCCGAGAACGAGTGACCAAGTGGAGAGAACATGTTTCTGATGTTGGATTACCGAGAGGGGGCATGCATCAGTAATGAACAATTTATACCACTTATTAATCCTTTTAACCACAATGTATAATCCTTTAATTTATTCAACAGTGTTCATCAGTTCAACATTAATATGTTATTACATCATATAACATTAACATCCATCAGTGCATAATAAACAATAATAGACACATCCACACAATGCACAATACACCGGTATTTTATGTGGAAACTCAATGCAGGAGAAAACCACATAATTATTTTCTTATATGTCTTTAAGAATTACATTCAAGGAAGCACCAACTTCCAATTCTCTAGCTCCAACTGGAAGGAAGCTTCAACTCCCTAGTTTCTTAGGCTACAACCTGAGGGAATCTCCAACTCCCTAATTCTCTTGCTACAACCAGAAGGAGGCTACAACCCCCTATGTTCTCTGAATACAATCGGAAGGTGACTACAACCACCTAGTTCTCAGGCTCCAACCTGAAGGAAGCTCTAACTCCCTGATTCTTTGGCACCAACTGGAAGGAGGATACAACCCCCTTTCCTTGCCTTATCCAATTGCCCTAAAATATAAATGCCAAATGTAGACAACCTGTCACTAAATCAAACACTGTCATTTTCAACCTGTCACTATCAACCTGTACCAATCAACCTGCACCAAACAACCTGTAACAACCTATACCAAAAATCTGTACCAACACAAGTGCATCAACTATGCACAACACAACCTGTCACAACAACCTATCACATTAACTTGTCTCATCAATCTCATCAACCAATCAGATTTATTCACCAAGATCAATCACCGACACAACTCTCAACCATATGCACAATATCACTAAGACGTGCATCAACCAAGACTACTTACAAACATCAACAAGATGTATCACAATCAAGATGTGCTTCTAAAAGTATACCAAGTCATATATGCCACATCATCCATAAACCATGTGCAAAAAATACTACTAACAAGTGCCTCTAACAATGTACCAAACAATCACGCATCAACTATAGATGAAACTATGATTCATCAAGATGTACCAACATCACCATACCATACACCTCACGTATGTGCCACTCATCAATTATCTGTCAAAACATGTATCTCAATCATATACCAAAGACATATACCAATATAACCATCAAAAGTTCTCTACAAATACATCACACTATCCATAACCAAATACCATAAACCCTCACATCAAATCATGTGCCAAAACCTCATTGTTATGTAGCCTCAAGTGTGTATCAATCATATATCAAGACCACTAACAAAAGCCTCTCACAATGTACCATAAGATATACCAATAAGACTCAGACATGCACCAACAATATACTTCAATAGATCTGCCTCAAAACCATTCTACAACAAGCCCTAAACTTCCAAGAGGGCATCCAACCAATTTACAAAGAAAACCCTCAACCAGATTCATAGATTAAACACTACACATATGAAAACCATACATTTTTCTTCTTGTAGTTGTGGATCTATTATGGACCTGTTTATGTAGCCGTGATTCTATTGCTGTGATTTGGTTGCCGAGATTCTATTGTCATGGTTTTGATGCCGCGATTATACTGCTGCGATTTTGCTGTCGCAGTTTTGTTGTCGCGATTCTATTCCCGTGATTTTGCTACCGCGGTTCTACAGCCGCGATTTTTCTACTGCGATTTTTCTGCGGTGATTTTTCTACCACAAATTTGATCTATCAAGAATACTTGCCAAATAACATTTCACAAATGGATATTCAATTATCCTAAAAAAATAGGTGCTAATATGAAACCCTTTCTCTCTTATTTATACTCTCCAAGTAGCTTCCTCAAGGGGTTACCTTCTAACTAACTTTACCCAACTTTCTTCTTCTAGGGCTAACCCACTTCTAACCACTTGTCCACTTGCAACCACTTTATCCACAAATAGTAATCTCTCCACTTCTACTTGCAACTAACTTTATTATTTAATTAATTTCTTTTGCAGCCACTTTGACTTATCCATAAATAGTAAGCTCACCACTTCTTGTTGCAACCACTTTATTATTTAAATAATTTCTCTTTGCAACCACTTTAACTACTTTATTATTTAAATAATTTATCTTTACTCACAACTTCTTGTTGCAACTAACTTTTCTATAATTAGTCAATTCATATCTTCTTTGCCCTTAACTAACTTCTTGTTGCAACCACTTTATTATTTAATTTATTTCTTGGTCAACCACTTTGACTATTCAATCTTCTCATCACAACTACTTTACCATAATTCCCAAACTCACAACTTCTTGTTGCAACTAATTTATTTTTAATTATTTTCTTAATGCAACAACTATACCCATGATTAACTCCTAGTTACCATCAATTTGACTAGTACACTTCTTCTAGGAGATTCTAGAATAATTGACTTATTTGACCTTCTAGGGGCTTCTAGATAACTCATGTGGGTTCTCCAAATTCACATGGCCACAACTCTCTAACTATGAGGAGTTATGTGACATTCCACATATCATCGTAAAAGACATGGCATGTACTATCCATTTAGAATAGTCTTACCTACAAATGCATTGATCTTCATACCTTTATACCTCAACCAAACTTGGGTTCCTTACCCATACCTCTAGAGTTACCTGACATACTCAAGGGTTGACATCGATCTCTAAGGGTTGACATCAATCTACATTATCACTCTCCAAGGGTTGACATCAATCTACAATATCACTCTCCAAGGGTTGACATCAATGACAACCAACAATCAAAACCAACAGTCCATCAATCAAAACCAATTGTCTGACGTATGACGGGGCATAAAACCGATAAAACGTCGTTAATACATGTTCTTCGTCTTTATGACAAGCATAATTTTGATAAGACATCATATTAATTCATGTTAGTCTTGGAACATGTAATGCATATATTTCCAAATCTCCAGTACCATTTACAAGGTGGTGGTAGTTAAAACTTAATGCAATAGTAACTCTTTTTGCATAGAATTACCCACCACCCTCTTTGGAGTTTGGACCCAGGATCATAACCATTACCCAATTCGAGAATCAAAACCCTTGCAACTTTTTTTTGGTCGCATAGTTTCACTATGCCCATTACCCAATTTGAGAATGGAAAACCTTGCAACTTTGTTTTGGTTACATAGTTTAATTGCACCCATTACCTAATTTGAGAATCAAAAACCCTTGCAACTCTATTTTGGTTTCACAGTTTCACTGCGCCTCTGGTATCCTGATAACTCCTGATAGGGGAAACCACCTTTGTTCGCATTGTTTTAGTTCCACTTCTCCTCTGGAGTCTAGATAACTCGTGATAGGGAAATCACCTTTGTTCGTTGATGTTTCTATTTAGCCGAACGTCAATAGAAGTGGGTAGTGCATCAAGCCGAGCGATCACTAGATTGATGTAGCAGGATTGAGATACATGTCACTTTTTCCATTAGAAGGCTAATGGGATTAGGAGGACGACCGTCAATGGGTAAGGCCCTCTAAGCTCTTTCCTTTGCAAATGCTTTGTTTGATGAATTTCAGAATGCTAATCTCTTTGTCTTTGTGCCTTTGAATGGGTCTCTTGCTGTGTGCATTTCCATTGTTGGCTTTCCGTTCTGGGTCATAAATGATTCTTATCCACCAAAATTGGATAATTATTGTAGCTTCCTCTCTAAAATCGGTTGCTCCACCATTTTGGAACCATAATTTTCTCTGCTTTAGGAATTCCATCCCCGAACATTTTTCTTAGCACGACCATTGCTTTTGCTTTAGTCTCATCATCATCATGTTCCTCTACCCGCTTCGATTCTTGTTCTGTGACTGTTACAACCAAGATGTTCGATCCTCGATACACGTTTTCCATATACTGCAACATAAATACTAATTCTATCAATATTATTAATAATATCATTATGTTGTGAACACATTTTCTATATGGGAAGTTAACACACCTGAATTAATTATGGAAATATAGTGAATCGATACTGTGAATATAAGAGGGTCACTCTATCATGGATCACATGCTTAAGCTATTAGGGTAATGCTTTGGTATGGCATAAAATACAACCACACTGCATTAGCTTACCTTTATTGATTAGTATTATAGTATACAAGCTACTTAGTGCTTGCTTAACTCATAGGTATAGCTTTATATATGTTATTGCTTAACATAGGTGAGATATCATGTATAGAGTTATAGATATTACTACATGGTCTGTAATCATTACATATTAGTAATAAACCCATAATAATATGATATAGATAGTATAAGAGTTGTAATGGTTATGTACTAGTAATATAGAATCATTCATTACTTGAATATCATGGATATCAATGAGCTAGTATTGTACAAATATCATATGTAATAAAGTCCAAGTGTTACCATTCCATGTTATTTATATCAATGGAAATCAAGCTTATTCTTCTTAATATACATCTTTCAACATGTAGTATGAAGTTAGTATTGTTAGTTCAATGAAGCTAGGTATGATGATTAGGGAGATAAGGTAAACACTCAATCGTAACTAACTTAGTCATAATCATTATCAACATAGTACTAATTCCATATGTTCATCTCATAATATAGCTATAAGGAAACACCATTCTTGTACTCTTAATAAGGCATGTGTATTGAATAGTCATCTTTCAAAGGGTTCCGCTCAATCATATTAGTATGACAATACAAGTGAATGCAACCGGTCTTACATATAAAAAGGGTATTGAAACACATCATGATATACAGGCTTATTGAGATATGTTACTTGCATTATGCATATATTGTATACATAACATAGCATGACTGATTATGGTAATTAGTATATGACAAACCTATATGTAAGATTAATACTAGCTATGTACCAGTAATGGTCAATGGTATAAAACCAATGGCAATCTTACTAACCAGAGCAATACATAAGCTTACTATAGCTAGTAGATAATGGAACTCATACTCTATGGGCTATGGTATGCACACAAGCTTACTAAGCTTAGGTAAGTACATGGTAATCAAATTAAGTTGAGTTATATGCATTGAATGAACTAGTCCAATACAATCAACTTACTACATAGTATAACAAGTTGTAGTTACATTACTTAATACACGCTATTGAATAGGGGAAGTATGATTATTAATCAATCGTATTAATAGAGTACACTAGTTCTACTTGTTACATGATGTATTATGTATAACTTATGGTTGTACTTATGACTCTATACTAGTAGCTATTGTGCATTATATGTTAATACTAATGGTATAGCTCATGACCATTATTACATATATATATAGGTGATAACTAGTAGTGTAATCATCATAGCTTGAATAAAATATATACCAGTAAGTGTAATGACCATCTCATATTAGAACTCCACCCAATAGAGGAAATGACAATGTACGATAATTATGTAAATACATGTAAGCTCAATCTAAGCTTAACTATCAAAGTTACAATAATAACATATATATACGAGCTTGTATAACTCGTTACCATTGCTTCTGTATTACTAATATCGGGGAGATCATACCCTGTACGATAACATGTATGTTAATTAGGTGATTACCATCGTCCAATATTATAGAGCTTAGGGTTATACTGGTAATGATAAGCTGAATAAGCTTACAACTAGTTATGTAATTACAGTAACTTTCATATTAGTGAGGTAAAGCTATGAATAGTAACCAAGCTATGATAGATTATTGATATACTAGTAATGATAAAGCTTATAGCCTTTGTATTAGTGAGATAAGGTTGATCTGTAAGCAATAGTATGAGATTAGTATAAGTCAATAGCTGTACTTATACAAGTATTACATGTTACTCGATAAGTTGTAGTTTGTACAAATACATTATGCATTCACTTATGATAATTACCTACTACTTGTAACATCATGCTCTTGCGAGCACATGTTATCGACTTATTATTTGAGGACACTTGCATGCAAGTGATCCGGTTATAGTACATGGTTATTGTTTCGCTTATGGATTTTTATGAAGATGTTGATGGATTATGATTTTATGTTAATTATTATATGCATATTGACATATGCTATTGATGAGTTTCCCTGATTGTGCAGGACACTTAACAGATTTTGGATGTTGAGGGCATCAATGGAACTCCTTGGACTCCATATTTAGTCAGGGAGTGGATTGTATTGGTTTGAGTATTTCATTTATGCATATGTGACATATGATCGATTATATTATGATGTTTTATATGGATCGTTGACAGTGTTTTGTTAATGAATGAAAGCTAATGAATGCTTGCTAATCTAACTCACATAAGGAGTAAAGGGGCCATGCACATAAACTAGGTATTGAGGGAGAAGTGTGGAAGAGTCCCTGTCACAACCTACTAGCACTTCCGTCGTGGCTCAAATTGTAGTTTAACAATTACATGGCTCGAGAGGTCCATGATGTCGTGAAGGTAGACTGAGACAGTTGCTCACAAAGATTTCTAAGGGGTGCACAATAAGGTAGGGTCCTTATTCCTTAGAAGCCCTTAGTCTCTCACAAGGTCGCCCAAATGGAGTGCTGACTCCAGGGGTTGGAAAACTACCACAACCAGTCAAAAGGAGAGTGGCACCCTTGGATGCATGGGAGTGCGTCTTGAAGGGCACGTCGCGTGATTTAAAAGGGAACTCGAGTCAACATATCTAGGTGGCCTAGAAAACAATAAATTAATTTGACATTGTCATATTTAAATTAATTAATTAATGAGTAAATTATTGATTATAAATCCCTATAAGAGTCTAAGCCTTTTCAAATAAAATTTAATTAAGCATAAGCATAAGTTTTGTAAAGAGGCTAAACTGAAATTAATAACTAAAGCAAAAGGGGAATGAGGTAAATAATTTCAAGAATTAAGTAAATTGAAAAAATCCTAATGATTTGATTTAAGGCACATAGGTGTAAGAAAATATTAAAAGGGAGATTTTAGAATAAGAAAGAAACATAGAGGAGAGAATGTGAACACATACAAAGGAATCTAGAGTCTAGTTAACACTAGTCTAACTAAAGAAGAATCATATTTTAACTCAACTCAGATTTAGTAAGGCGCCAATCATTAATTGGAAATAAGGGGAATAAAGAGACAACTAGGAGTGATTCAAGGAGCGCTTTTAGGAAGGGAGAGGGAAATTGAATTTATTAAAATAAAATGTGGATTTACTTGTGCAATTTGGGGAAAGGGTGACAAGTGTAAGGGGGAAATAATTCTAAATTATTTAAATTAAAAAGCAAATCAATTTTGCAAGTGGGGATGTGTTAAGGGGAAATTATATAAAAAAAATTGTTGAGATCAGAAATGGATCACACTGGTTATGAGAAAAGTTATGCTCTAGAATTTTTGACTGGCTTTACTTGTGAGAGTTGGGATACCCAACTTGAGAGAGAGTGGTGGCTCTACCTTGCGAGGAAAGTTGGGAGCTAGAGAATTTCTCGTTGCATGTGTGCGTGGCCCCTTTGCAGCTCGGGGGGCTAAGGGGGAAGAAGAGTACCCCTAGCATTGGCTGGGAGGTATCGGTGAAGTCTTGTCGATTAGCAAACGAGAGGTCGGAAGGAACGCCAGCTGTCGAGGATCATCTCCAGGCTCATTTTCGTCGTCGGTTACAGTATTCTCGTTAAAAATTTGTATTTGTAATTAAGTTAAAATTTGTATATGGATTTAAATATTGTACTAATTTGTAATGGATTTCAAATTTGAGTTGGGCATGTTTTTCTTGATGTCTGTGTAATTTAGAATAAATTTTTAGTGGGCTTCCATCCAATTTTATTATTAGAAATTCTCAATCGATGTCTCCCATGCAGTGAATTTTTAAAGGAATTGATTATTGTATAAACCAATTCATTTTTCTTCCTTAAAGAGATCCCATGCTCTGATTTTTAAGGGAATTTGATCACTGTTATAAATCAAATTCGTTTTCCTTCTTGGGCGAACCCCTCGTCTGAGTTTTAAAGGAATTTGGATTACTAGTAATCGATTTTTTTCTCCCTTGCTCTTCTATCGACCGAATATGGGTTTTTGGGTGTGCCTTTCCCTTTCTTCTTCTTGGACAGAACCTGATCTGCTTGAGCGCCTTTCCTTGATCTTTTCCTTGACGAATTTTGAGTTGCTTAGAGAGACAGTCTTTGCCCTTTTTCCTTGATCGAATTCGTATGCTCAATGCGCCATCCTTGCTCTCCTCAACCACACATGACTAGAGTCTCCCCTAAGGTGATTTTCGCTCAAAAGATTTCCTTCGATTTTATTCATGCTTCCTTTGGTGGACAATCGCCTCATAATTACTCAACGTTTTTCATGAACCCGTGGTACAATTTTTGTTGGGACTTACTCAACATTTCCATAGTCTTACTCTGTGCCCTTGCACTAAGGTCTGTCAATGTTTTTCATGAACCCGTGGTGCGATCTTTGCTGGGAGTTACTCGACATTTTCATAGTCTTACTCTGCGCCTTTACACTAAAGTCTCTCAGCATCTTTCATGGATATGTTCTGCGATGTTGCTGGGACTTTTACTTAGCGTTTTTCAAACTCCCTCTGCGTTTATGCACAAGATTGTACCCAGTGAATGTCTTGATCATGATGGAGAATTCCCTGGACTCTCCCTTGGCGGCTTGTGCACATGCACAACCCCTGACTGATTGTGCTTAGCTCCGTTTTTTTTTTTTTTTTCTCCAGTTAATGAATATTTAAATCATGATGCCTTAACCAACCTTTATTCGGATGAGATTCGATTCTACCCTTAATGGCTTACACTATTAGAACTATAGGATATCAAATTTAAGTTAGTAAGTTAAAGTAATCTAATTGTATATTTCCCTTGCCATGAATTCAAACTTTATAACCTAGGTAGAATTAATTTAATTGCAGTTAGATTGGTAAAGCTATGGCACTAATGATAAATAAATTGATCTTAGGCTGTGAATTTGTCCTGGATGTATGGAAGTTAGTTTATGGGTCATAAATTTAACCTTGCTACTCATATCTCAATTGAATTTTATTGATCTACCTTCCAAGTATTACTTAAGTTGAGTCACCCTTAACTCCCTCCAAGGAAATGGTAAGTTTACTTGGGTTTCTTTTTTGTGGGCCCTTCCTTAAATTCCTAAAAACTAAAATTCTTAAGTCAGCAAGAGTTTTAATTGTGTTTTAAAATTTAGACTTGATCTTTTTAAAAATATAAATCCATACATAGGGATATGTAAGCTAGTTGGGGAGTTAACTTACGATGGCTCATTGTGTTGATCTCTCATTTTGATGGATATAAGTGGCCATGTCCTATAATAATTATGTATTATGTGTGACCTCATTATGGTACTGGTGGCAGATGTAATTGGAATGTAATTTTATTTATTGCTTCTCATGAGTTGATTTTAGTTTCTTATAGTTTCTTAATTGGGTATGTAAGTAATATGAAATCCTTATAGTTCATATTTGCGATTGATTTCTTACTTTAAAAATGAAATGCAAGGTTGTATAAACTCTTATTATGTTGTTAAGAGATATTTAGTTATATTAGTATATATAGTTGAGCTATATGAGGACTGATGGGGCTTGGAACACTTGAAATTAATTTTAATATTTGTGATTAGATCACTTACGCCATGAAGATAGAATTGATGGTTACTTTTGCGCCATGAAAATAAAGTTGATGATTACTATTGCGCCATTAATTACGTGAATGCATGATTGTTTTAGAAATCGTTTACCTTGTGCCATGAATTTAATGCGATGTATGAATGGTTTGTGATTATATCACCTGCACCATGAAGATAGAATTGATGATTACTTTTGCGCCATGAAAATAAAGTTGACGATTACTCTTGCGCCATTAATTATGTGTATGTATGATTGTTTTAGAAATTAGTTTACTCTTGCATCGTTAAATAAACTTGATGTATGATTGTTTAATAGTTATATCTCTCTGGCGCCATGTGATATTGTTAATGTATGACTGATAATCTAGACTAGAGTTATGAGTTGTGATTGATTAAGGGATTTAGACACCTCCTTGTTCCTCAGAACAGTCGTGAGTCCTGAGACCTTAAATGGTCAAAATCAATAAGATGAATCCCGGGCTAGAGCATTGCTTATGTGTCCTGGAGGTCCTAACCATGCAGGATTGGTTGGGCGGGTAGTTCTTTATTTACTCAGTGACGTGCTTGATCATTTTTTTATTTGCTTTAGTTGATCATGTTGTGTTGAATTGTGTCGCTCCTTATATGCGTTGATTATGCGTCATTGTTAATTATGTTAATGCGTGAATGTGTCGTTATTAAATTATGATGATGATGTGTAACTTGTGACGTTATTAATTATGTCATGACGTTTTTAATTTCTCCTAATGCAAAATAAAATAAAAAAATTACCCATTATACATCATTGTTTGTTATCACAATGGAGGGGTCGTTACACATGGTATCAGAGCGGGTTCAACCCAACGACTTGGGATCGTTATGCCTTCCATTGTATTAGACACTTAATCAATAACTTATCGCTAATTGAAATTGAAATTTGTCCGTGCAGGTAATCCTGGTTAGAGGACGTCGTGGAGGTAGGCGACGTGGTGCTAGGGGTAGAGGCGTGACGCCTCCAGTAGCATCCACACCAGAGGGGTCTAACCCCCAAGGAGAAGAACAAGTCATTGGGTAGGAGCAGATTGTTGTGGGGGATGTGGTTGGGTTGATGAGGTATTTTTAGAGGATGTCAGAGGCGTTGATTAACCAACTAGATAGAGATGAGGCCAGGGTGCCTGTACCCCCTGAGGTTCCACAATGCGCTCCAACTGGCAATGGTAGCATTAACAAATAACTCGAGAAGGTTAAGTTTCCTGAGTTCATGGGTGCCACAGATGGATCAGCCGCTGAGGATTGGTTGGATAATATGGCGATGTCCTTCACACTTCTCGACTACACCTCCAACATGAAGGTTTGTATGGTGGTCTTTCAGCTGAAGGGGAGCAATTTTCTATGGTGGAAGACGCTCCTACCACAATTGAGCATGGTCGTCAAAGATGTGTCATGGGAACTGTTCAAGGAACGGTTCCAGGAGAGGTATTGTTTAGAGGAATTCATTGAGCGCCAACTCAATGAGTTCAACGCCTTACGACAGAGCGGTCATATGGTACACGAGTATGAGGCTCGATTCATGGAGTTACTTAGGTATGATCCACACCTGAACACGGAGACGCTAAAGGTCAACAAGTTTGTGTTCATCCTTAACTTCAACATTCGTGCGAAGGTGAGGATCCTAATGCCTTTGACATTGCATGATACAATCCAGAAGGCCCTCATAACAGAGGAAGAGCTGACCAGCAGGGGTCAGGGAAGGAATCCTGCAAGAACGACTGGACATACGACATCAAGTGCACAACAACATCAGACACCAGCCCAAAATTCATCAGGGTATCGAGATACGTCAAGAGGATTCATGTTCACGACACCATGATGATCGGTTCCTCAGCAGAGGACTCCCTACAAAGGACCACAACATCAACATCAATGTCACCCACAACAACAACAGTTTAGGCCTGTCCAATAGAACAAACCAGGATTTCAGGATGGTAGGCCAACGAATTCTACTTCGGGGATCAAGAGCACTAGACCGAAGACCGAATGTTGGACATGTGGAGAGCCACATTACCAGCGAGACTGTCTAGTTGAGAAGGCGAGAGTGGCCAGGTCAACAGGACACACTACAGTTGGAGATTTAGGCAAGGCCCACAAAATTCATGCAATGGTGAATAACTGTCAGGATGAGCACCAGTCCACTGTGCTAGATATGTCATCTACAATCGTCGACCAAAATTTTATTATTTTTATAAATCCCGGTGCTATAGAGAGATTTATTTCTATTGCAATGTTGTACAGAATTAAGGTAAGGGCAATCGAGCAAGACGAGTTTAGGTACGTAGAAATGGCTTCGGGTGATAAATAGAAAGTTGGAGAAAAGGTTATGGACTTGCGCATTAACTTGGGAGATTTTGTAACAAAGTTCGACCTATACGTCACAATCTTAGGATCTTATGACATCATGATTGACATGGACTAGTTGGAGTCGCATGATGCGATACTCAACTATAGGACGAAATGGTTGAGTTTGATCAATGATGAGGGACAGAGAAGAATGATTGTAGGAAGAAACCAGGGAGTGTCCTTGAGGTTCATTTCTTCCCTACAGCTACAAAAGAACATGCACAAAGGATGCAAGCTATATGAAATCTTAGCGCTAAACGAAAAAGGTGAGGCAGAAGGATTAGAAAACCTTCTGATAGTACGCGAGTTTGTTGACGTGTTCCCAGAAGAGTTACCAGGCTTGTCGTCCGAAAGAGAGTTGGAGTTTATCATCAACTTGAAACCTAGAACATAACTGATAGCAAGAATGCCTTATAGGATGTCGAAACTTGAGTTACAAGAGTTGAAAATGCAACTGAATGAGTTGTTGGACCTAGGACTTATACGTCCAAGTGTGTCACCTTAGGGTGCGCCTGTTATTTTCATAAGAAAGAAGGATGGGTCATGCAGAATCAGTATTGACTACCGTCAATTGAACAAGGCGACGATCAAGAACCAGTATCCATTGCCAAGAATAGACGATTTTTTTGATCAAATGAAAGGCGCGACGGTGTTTTCAAAGGTCGACTTGAGATCGGGTTATCACCAATTATGAATTAAAGAGGAAGACATTCCTAATAACGCTTGCAAGATGAGGTTAAAACACTACGAGTTTACCGTCTTACCGTTTGGACTGACAAACACCCCATGGGTGTTCATGAACTTGATGAATGGGGTGTTCCGTGAATACTTGGACAAGTTTGTAAAAGTATTCATTGATGACATATTGATATATTCTTGGACAACAAAAGAACATGATGAACATTTGTGCTTAGTACTACAGTGTTTACGAGAAAACAAATTATACGGGAAACTGTCGAAATGCTCTTTTTACCAATCGAGGATTCATTACTTAAGGCATGTTATATCTGGCGAAGGCATCGTTGTGGATCCAACGAAGGTAGAGGCTATTATGGAATGGCATGTGCCAACAAATGTACCAAAAGTACATAGATTTATGGGTTTAGCAGGATATTACCGACGGTTCGTCGAAGGTTTTTCGAAGATAGCAAATCCAATCACGGAATTGCAGAAGAAAAACAAGAAGTTTGTATGGACCGACAAGTGCACAGAATAATTTCAAAGGCTCAAGGAGTGGTTGACGACAACGTTGATACTAAAAGTCCCCGACATGGACAAGGAATTATTTGTATGCACAGATGCATCCAAGGAAGGCTTAGGCAGAATCTTGATGCAAGACGATCGAGTGATCGCTTACATAACAAGGAAATTAAGAAAGCACGAGGAGAAACACACAACACATGATTTTGAGTTATTGGCCGATGTGTATGCCTTGAGAGTGTGGTGACACTATCTGATTGGACAAAAATTCAAACTAAAAACATATCACTGTGGATTGCAACACATATTTACGCAGAGTGACTTGAACGCGCGACAAAGGCATTAGTCAGAATTGCTTAGCGAATACGATTTTGAGATTTCTTACATAAAAGGAAAAGTGAACAAAGTGGCAGATGTGTTGAGTCAGAGACCACATATATTTTCGGTGATACCTCTTCAAACAAATCTTCGAGAAAAGATTCTAACTATACAATGCGACGATGACTGGTATAAGGAGGTTCAGGAAAATATCAGACAAGAAACCATGAGGGTACCAAGGTTTGAAGGTTATACTTTGGAAAACGACGGATTGATGAGGTATGATAACAGGATTTACGTATCGCCTAATGAAGATTTGAGAAAATTGATATTAAGTGAAGCTCATAGGGCAGTATACATGGCTCATCCGGGAGTCACGAAGATGAGGGCAGACCTTAAGCATTTATTCTTCTGGAAATGAATGAAGGCGACATAGTTATCTATATGGAGAGATGTCTAGAATTTCAACAAGTGAAAGTGTAACGTAGACATCCAGAAGGATTACTACAACCACACGCTATTCCAGAATCGAAATGGGAGGTCATTTCGATGGAATTTATTGTTGGATTTCGCTGACAGTAAGGAGGCACGACTCGATTTTCGTGGTAGTTGACACTTTGACGAAGAGTGAACATTTTATTCCTATGTGTACGACGTATCATGCGCCAGACATAACGAGAGTTTTTATCAGCGAGATTGTGAGGTTACATGGCATCCCAAAAATGATCATATCCGATAGAGGATCGGTGTTTACATGACGCTTTTGGACCAGTTTCCAAGAGGCTTTGGGAACACAACTAAATTTTAGTACAACATATCACCCTGAGACAGAGGGGAATACCGAAAGAACGAACCAAATTTTGGAAGATATGTTGTGTATGTATGTAATGGACCAACATAAGCATTGGGAAGAGTTATTGCCACTTGTAGAGTTTGCATACAACAACAACTATCAAAGTACCATTAAGATGGCACCGTTTGAGTTTCTTTATGGGCAACCATGTCAGACGCCTTTGAGATGGGATCGACTTGAGGATAGGGTCCTAGTAGGACCAGAAGCGATCCAAGAAATGGAAGAAAAAATGCAATTGATAAGACAAAGGACCTAAGAAGCGCAAGATCAGAAGAAGAGTTATGCCGATGCAGATCTCTTTGACCGCAATTATGAAGTTGGAGACCAAGTTTTCCTGCAGGTGAAACCGCACAAGAGTTCGATCAAGTTTGGAAAGGGATCTAAAATCTCTCCTAGGTTTGTAGGACCTTTCAAAGTTGTGGAAAAAAAAGGACTTGCGGCCTATCGACTAGCCTTGCTTGATTCTTTGAGGTGTATGCACGATGTTTTTCATGTATCTTCTTTGAGACGTTATGTTAGTGATCCTACACATGTGATTGACATGAGTTCTTTGCAGGAGTCAGATGAGGGTCCACTCACGGTGGAGCCAATCCGCATTCTGTACCATCGCATTCGACAACTACGACGTCGAACAGTCGATCAGGTCAATGTCCAGTGGGACAATTATAGTCCACACTCGGCTACCTGGGAGGACACATATGATATGCACCATCAGTTTCCGTATTTTTTTGATAGGCCAGACATATATATCTTATCAGATACTTTATCTGTTGCATTTTATATACTGTACAACTTCAAGACGAAGTTTAAAACAAGAGGGGGTTTATGTAACATTTTTCTCTTGCGAGCACATGTTATCGACTTATTCTTTGAGGACACTTGCGTGCAAGTGATCTGGTTATAGTACATGGTTATTGTTTCGCTTATGGATTTTTATGATGATGTTGATGGATTATGATTTTATGTTAATTAGTATATGCGTATTGGTAGATGTTATTGATGAGTTTCCCGAGTGTGCAGGACACTTGACAGATTGTGGATGCCGAGGGAATCAAGGAC
The DNA here is from genome assembly GCA_009831015.1 of Picea engelmannii. Lineage (NCBI taxonomy): Eukaryota > Viridiplantae > Streptophyta > Pinopsida > Pinales > Pinaceae > Picea > Picea engelmannii. The sequence continues at coordinate 404,850 of ML784088.1, read as the reverse complement.
CTCCTTGGACTCCAGATTTGGGATACCCAGTTTGAGAGAGAGTGGTGGCTCTACCTTGTGAGGAAAGCTGGAAGCTAGAGGATTTTTGGTTGTGTGTTTGCATGGCCCCTTTGCGTCTCGGGGGGAATAAGGGGGAAGAAGAGTACCCCTAGCATTGGCTCGGAGGTACTGATGAAGTCTCATCAATTAGCAAGCGGGAGGTCGGAAAGAACGTCAGCTACTGAGGATCATCTCCAGGTTCATTTTCATAGTCGGTTACATTATTCTCGTTAAAAAATTGTATTTGTAATTAAGTTAAAATTTGTATATGGATTTAAATATTGTAGTAATTTGTGATTTCAAATTTGAGTTGGGCGAGTTTTTCTTGATGTCTGTGTAATTTAGAATAAATTTTTAGTGGGTTGCCATCCAATTTTGATTATTAGAAATTCTCAATCGTTGTCTCCCATGCATTGAATTTTTAAAGGAATTGATCACTGTACAAACCAATTCATTTTTCTTCCATAAAGATATCCCATGCTCCGAGTCTTAAGGGAATTTGATCACTATTATAAATCAAATTCGTTTTCCTTCTTGGGCGAACCCCTCATCTAGGTTTTAAAGGAATTCAGATTACTGGTAATCGATTTTGTTCTCCCTTACTCTTCTATCAACCAAATATGGGTAGTTGGGTGCACCTTCCCTTTCTTCTTCCTGGACAAAACCCGATCTGCTTGAGCACCTTTCCTTGCTCTTTTTCTTGACGAATTTCGAGTTGCTTAGAGTGCCAGTCTTTGCCCTTTTTCCTTGACCAAATTCGTATGCTCAATGCGCCATCCTTGCTCTCCTTAGCCACAGATGTCTGGAGTCTCCCCAAAGGCGATTTTCCCTCAGAATATTTCCTTCGGTTGTATTCATGCTTCCTTCGATGGATAATCACCTTAGAATTCCTTAGCGTTTTTCATGAACTCATGGTGCGATTTTTGTTGGGACTTACTCAACGTTTCCACAATCTTACTCTGCGCCCTTACACTAAGGTCTCTCAACATTTTTCATGAACCCGTGGTGTGATATTTGCTAGGACTTACTCAACGTTTTCATAGTCTTACTCTGCACCTTTACACTAAAGTCTCTCAACGTTTTTCATGGATCCATTCTGCGATGTTGCTGGGACTTTTACTCAACATTTTTTAAACTCCCTCCGTGTTTATGCACATGATTATACCCAACGAATGTCTTGATTGTGATGGCAACTTCCCTGGACTCTCCCTTGATGCCTTCTGCACAGGCACAACCCGTGACTGATTGTGCTTAGCTCCTTTTTTTTTCTTCCAGTTATTGAATCTTTAAATCATGATGCCTTAACCAACCTTTATTGGGATGAGATTTGATTCTACCCTTAATGAATTAGACTATAAGAACTACATGATCTCGAATTTAAGTTAGTAAGGTTAAGTAATCTAACCGTATATTTCCCTTGCCGAAAATTCAAACTCTATAACCTAGGTAGAATTAATTTAATTGCAGTTAGATTGGTAAAGCTATGGCACTAATGATAAAGAAATTGATCTTAGGCTGCAAATTTGTCCTGGATGTATGGAAGTTAGTTTATGGATCATAAATTTAACGCTTTCTACTCATATCTCAATTGAATTTTATTGATCTACCTTCCAAGTATTACTTAAGTTGAGTCACCCTTAAATCCCTCCAAGGAAATGGTCAGTTTAATTGGGTTTCCTTTTTGTGGGCCCTTCCTTAAATTCCTAAAAACTGAAATTCTTAAGTCAACATGAGTTTTAATTGTGTTTTAAATTTAGACTTGATCTTTTTAAAAATATAAATCCATACATAGGGATATGTAAGCTAGTTGGGGAGTTAACTTATGATGGCTCATTGTGTTGATCTCTCATTTTGATGGATATAAGTGGCCATGACCTATAATAATTATTTATTATGTGCGACCTCATTATGGTACTGGTGGCAGATGTAATTGGAATGTAATTTTATTTATTGCTTCTCATGAGTTGATTTTAGTTTCTTATAGTTTCTTAATTGGGTATGTAAGTAAAATGAAATCCTTATAGTTCTTATTTGTGATTGATTTCTTACTTTAAAAATGATATGCAAGGTTGTATAAACTCTTATTATGTTGTTAAGAGATATTTAGTTATATTAGTATATATAATTGAGTTATATGGGGACTGATGGGGCTTGGAACACTTGAAATTAATGTTAATATTTGTGATTAGATCACTTGTGCCATGAAGATATAATTGATGGTTACTTTTGCGCCATGAAAATAAAGTTGACAATTACTCTTGCGCCATGAAAATAAAGTTGACGATTACTCTTGCGCCATTAATTATATGAACGTATGATTGTTTTAGAAATTGTTTACCTTGCGCAATGAATTTAATGCAATGTATGATTGGTTTGTGATTAGATCACCTGCGCCATGAAGATAGAATTGATGATTACTTTTGTGCCATGAAAATAAAATTGATGATTACTCTTGCGCCATTAATTATGTGGACGTATGATTGTTTTAGAAATTAGTTTACTCTTGCGTCGTTAAATAAACTTGATGTATGATTGTTTAGTAGTTAGATCTCTCTGGCGCCATGTGATATTGTTAATGTATGACTGATAATCTAGACTGGAGTTATGAGTTGTGATTGATTAAGGGGTTTAGACACCTCCTTGTTCCTCAGAACAATCGCCAGCCCTAAGACCTTAAATGGTCAAAATCAATCAGATGAACCATGGGCTTGAGCGTTTCTTATGTGTCCTAGAGGTCCTAACCATGCAGGATAGATTGTGCGGATAGTTCTTTATTTACTCAGTGACGTGGTTGATCATTTATTGTATTTTCTTCAGTTGATCGTGTTGTGTTGAATTGTGTCGCTCTTTATATGCGTTGATTATGTGTCATTGTTAATTATGTTAATGCATGAATGTGTCGTTATTAAATTATGATGATGATGTGTAGCTTGTGATGTTATTAATTATGTCATGACGTTTTTAAATTCTCCTAATGCAAAAAAAAATAAAAAAATACCCATTATACATCGTCGTTTGTTGTCACAATGAAGGGGTCGTTACACTACTTATTACAGAAGAATAGTTGTATAGATAGGACATTCAAGTATAGATTGCATTTGTGATTTCCATTCATGCCTCGTACTTTACATATAAGGGTTATGATTCCAATACAAGTAAGTACCATTACTTTGATACATACTATTCCTAATAAGTTGATAACAAGTATGGATTCTAACCAAGCTATGACTAGAGTTGTATTACTTATAGGTATATAATGGATATAGAAGCAATACAATAAGATGGAGAACTTTGATTACCTGCATTTTACCCTAATATATTGATACGAGGTCATTACACATATGAGTTATTACAATCACATGATACCTACTTTGTAATACTTAACCAATACTAGTATTTACCTAACAAACTTGTGATTACAGTGCAATGCTACTATTTTTCAACATTATTGTTCTTATATAAATATATAAAGTTGAATGAACAATGTTTGGATTTATTATTTGTATTTTTAATAGAATACAATGTTGTTAGATGGAATTTTTATAATTGAATTTTTTTATAATTGAAAATTATTATAATGTTGTTAGATGACATTTTTATAATTAAAAAATATTTTAATACTATTTATATATTATGTGTGGAGTTTGGACTTACCATTTGTACTTTGGATATATTACTATACAATTTAGATTTTATTTTCATAATTATGCATTGGATCCATTGGTGAGGAGCGAGGAGTTTTTCACGAGTGGGAAAAGTTCAATTCCCATGAGGGATTTCTTGGAGCTATGGGGACACCTTGAGGTAATGGTCGAATGTGTGGTTGCACTAAGATATATTATATTAAATGGTCTCGTGACCAGTGCACACATAAGTGTATCAAATCCCACCCCCATGTCCTTTAAATTTTAAGCCCAAAGGGGTTTAATCCAATGGTGAAAAACGAGGAGTTTTTCACTATTGGGCAAGGTTCAATTCTCATGAGGGATTTTCCTGGAGTCATGGGGTCACCTTGAGGTAGTGGTCAATCATGTAGTTTCACCTAGAAAGATTATATTAAATATGGTCTCATGAGCCATGCACACATAAGTGGATCAAATCCCATCCCCATGTCCTTGAAATTTTTTCCCAAAGGTGTTGGATCCAATGGTGAAAGCGAGGAGATTTTCACCATTGGTCAAGTTTCAATTACCATAAGGTATTTCCCTGGAGCTATGGGGTCACCTTGAGGTAGTGTTTGAATGTGTGGTTTCACCCAGAGAGATTATATTAAATGGTCTTGTGACTCATGCACACATAAGTGGATCAAAGCCCATCCCCATGTCCTTCAAATTTATAGCCCAAAGGGGTTGGATCCATTGGTGGGGAGTGAGGAGTTTGTCACCAATGGGCAATGTTCAATTCTTGTGAAGTATTTTATAGAGCCATGGGGACACCTCGAGTTAGTGGTCGAATATGTGGTTGCAGCCAAAGAGATTATATTAAATAGTCCCGTGACATATGCACCAAATAAGTGGACCAAAGGCCACCCCAATGTCCTTCAATTTGTTTAGTCACGTGGGTTCAGCTTGGTTGGTTGGGTAGCATGATTGTTTTCCTCCCTACCTAGGTTTAATTCCTATAGAGTGACATGTAGGCCCATTGGGTATAAGGCTAGAAGGGTAGATGCTCTCAGATGTGACACCTCAACTTTTGCTAAGTCATAAGTTATTGGTATATCTAGCTTACAGGCCGTTGGATATACTCTTGGGTTATAGTGGCAACCAATAGGTTTGATCTCAGGCCTAGCCTAAACCACTCTAATGAGTTACCAATTTCCCATGGTTGCACTAAGAGGCGAGAGGTGCTCTACAACCTAGTATGGAGGAGATGTTGTCACATACATAACGTTACATTAAAATTAATAAAAATAACAGTAATAATAATAATAAATAAATACAAGTCGACTCAATTGCAACACATAAGTCGACTTCCATTACACACACACACACACACACACACACATATCTGTTTTGAATTTTAACCCACATAAAATCACTTTAAAAAGTTGATATTTTTAATCTACATCAAATTACAATGACTCACCACTCACTGTCAAAACAAGTAACCTCAAATTACAGTCACTCAACATCAAATCAATTTAAGAGCAAGGGCAATATTAATGTAATGACCAAGCCCTACCATTGATTGTATGGACATAAACACCATGATGTGTTGGGCATATAATTAACTTTTTTTATATCATATATTTAAACATCATTGGAGTAGATACATCACACTACGGTTCGCGATCATAATCAATCGTCACACTTCACTCTTACTCGAATCTCTCTCTATATGTTTTCCTTCTACATGAGAAATCGAGATGGACCATTTTTTGTTGTTAGATCGAAGAGCATAGTATTTGTTGTGCGAAAGGATGTGGCATTGTAGTCTAAGCATATAGGGTGGTTGATAGAGGAAGTCGGGACCAAGGTTGGAATTTTGAGGGGAAAATGCTCGTCATAGGGCATTTTTCCTGTCAAATACGGCTAAACATTTTATATTACCGTCTCTGAGAATGAGTGACCAAGTGGAGAGAATGTGTTTCTGATGGCGCATAAAAATGATAAAATGTCATTAATAAGCGTTCTTTGTGTTTATGGTGAACATAAATTTGATAAGACGTCATAATAATTCATGTTAGTCTTAGAATGGGTAATACGTATATTTCCAAATCTCCAGTACCATTTTCAAGCCGGTGGTAGTTAAAACTTAATTTAGTAGTAACTCTTTTTGCACGAAATTACCCACCACCCTCTTTGGAGTTTGGACCCAGGATCATAACCATTACCCAATTCGAGAATCGAAACCCTTGAAACTCTATTTTGGTTTGACAGTTTCATTGCGCCCATTACTCAATTCGAGAATGGAAACCCTTGCAACTCTATTTTGGTTTCATAGTTTAATTGCACCCATTACCTAATTTGAGAGTCGAAACCCTTGCAAATCTGTTTCGGTTTCACAGTTTTATTGCGCCTCTGGAGTCAGGATAACTCATGACAAGGGAAACCAACTTTGTTCGATCTATTTTGGTTTCACTGCTCCTCTGGAGTCTAGATAACTCATGACAGGGAAACCACCTTTGTTTCGTTGATGTTTCTATTAATCCCAAAATCAATAGAAGTGGGTAGCACGTCAAGCCGAGCGGTCACTAGATTGATGCAACATGATTGAGATGCATGTCACTTTGTCCATTGGAAGGCTGAAGGGATTAGGAGGATGACCGCCGACAGGTAAGGCCCTCTAAGATCTTTCCTTTGCAAATGCTTTGTTTGATGAATTGTAGAATGCTAGTCTCTTTGTCTTTGTGCCTTTGAATGGGTCTCTTGTTGTGTGCATCTCCATTGTTGGCTTTCCGATTTGGGTAAGAAATTCTTCTTGTCCACCAAATAATTACTATAGCTTCCCCTCTAAAACTAGTTACTCCACCATTTTGGAACCTTAATTTTCTCTGCTTTAGGAATTCCATTGCCGAACATTTTTCTTAGCATGACCATTGCTTCTTATTTAGTCTCCTCATCACCATGTTCCTCTACCCACTTTGATTATGCTTAACATAGGCGAGATACCACATATAGAGTTATAGATATTACTACATGGTCTATAATCATTACATATTAGTAATAAACCCATAATAATATGATAGATATAGTATAAGAGTTGTAATGGTTATGTACTAGTAATATATCATCATTCATTACTTGAATATCATGGATAGTAATGATCTAGTATTGTACATATATCATATGTAATAAAGTCCAAGTGTTACCATTCCATGTTATTGATATCAATGGAAATCAAGCTTATTCTTCTTAATATACATCTTTCAACATGTAGTATGAAGTTAATATTGTTAGTTCAATGAAGCTAAGTATGATGATTAGGGAGATAAGATAAACACTCACCCATAACTAGCTTAGTCATAATCACTATCAACATAGTACTAATTCCATGCATTCATCTCATATTGTAGGTATAAGGAAACACCATCCTTGTACTCCTAATAAGGCATGTGTATTGAATAGCCATCTTTCAAAGGGTTTTGCTCGATCATATTAGTATGACAATACAAGTGAATACAATTGGTCTTACTTATAAAAAGGGTATTGAAAGCACATCATGATATACAAGCTTATTGATATATGTTATTTTCATTCTGCATATATTGTATACATAACATGACATGACTAATTATGGTAATTAGTATATGATAAGCCTATATGTAAGAGTAATATTAGTTATGTACCAATAATGGGTAATGGTATAAAACCAATGGCAATCATACTAATCAAAGCAATCAAAGCAATACATAAGCTTACTATAGCTAGTAGATAATGGGACTCATACTTTATGTCTTATGGTATGCACACAAGCTTACTAAGCTTAGGTAAGTACATGGAAATCAAACCAAGCTGAACTATATGCATTGAATGAACTAGCCCAATACGATCAACTTACTACATAATATAACAAGTTGTAGTTACATTACTTACTACACGTCATTGAATAGGGAAAGTATGAATATTAACCAACCTAATTAATATAGTACACTAGTTCTACTTGTTACATGATGTATTACATATAGCTTATGGTTGTACTTATGACTCTATACTAGTAGCTATAGTGCATTATATTTTAGTACTAATAATTATATCTCATGACCTTCATTATATATATATATATATGATAACTAGTATTGTAATCATCATATCTTGAATACGATATATACTAGTAAGTGTAATCACCATCTCATATTAGAACACCACCCAATAGAGGAAATGACATTGTACGATAATTATGTAAATACAGGTAAGCTCAATCTAAGCTTAACTATCATAGTGACAACCTATATATAAGAGCTTGTGTAACTCGTTACCATTGCTTTTGTTTTACTAATATCGGGGAGATCATACCCTGTATGATAACATGTGCGTTAATTATGTGATTAACATTGTCCAATATTACAGAGCTTAGGGTTATATTGGTAATGATGAGGTGAATAAGCTTACAACTAGTTATGGAATTACAATACCTTTCATATTAGTGAGCTAAAGATATGAATAGTAACCAAGCTATGATAGATTATTGATATACCAATAATGATAGAGCTTATAGCCTCTATATTAGTGAGATAAGGTTGATCCATAAGCAATGGTATGAGATTAGTACCATTCAATAGGTGTACTTATACAAGTATTACATGTTACTCGATAAGTTGTAGTTTGTACAAATACATTATGCATTCACTTATGATAATTACCTACTACTTATTGTATACGAATAGTGGTATAGATAAGATATTCGAGTATAGATTACATCTGTGATTACCATCCATGCCTTGTACTTTACATATAAGGGTTATGATTCCAATACAAGTAAGTACCATTACTTTGATACATACTATTCCTAGTAAGTTGATAACAAGTATGGATTCTAACCAAGCTATGACTAGAGTTGTATTACTCATAGGTATATAATGGAGATAGAAGCAAAACAATAAGATGGACAGCTTTGATTACCAATGTTTTACCCTAATATATTAATACAAGGTCATTACACATATGAGCTATTACGATCACATGATATATGCTTTGTAATACTTAATCGATACTAGTATTTACATAACAAACCTATGATTAGAGTGCAATACTACTCTTTTTCCACATTATTGTTCTTATATCAATACTTAAAGTTGAATAAACAATGTTTGGATTTATTATTTGTATTTTGAATAGAATACATTGTTGTTAAATGACATTTTTATAATTAAAAATTATTTTAATACTATGTATATATTATGTGGGGAGTTTGGACTTACCATTTGTATTTTGGATATATTACTATATAATTTAGATTTTATTTTCATAATTATGCATCATTCTTCTCTCGTAAAGTAGTTGGAGGTTTGGCATGGAAAACTTCATTATAAATCATTTTAGCGTAATTTTTTTCCCGAGTTATTTGCCTAAAAGTTTAGTATATAAAATTTCTATGCAAAGTTTTCATGCAAGATTTATTTCTCAATAATTTACTGAAATTTTAAACTGAATTTTTTCTTATGTTAAATGGATTTTTGTATCATTTTTCTTCACTTGTGGATTTGCTTAATGTTTTGTATGGAAGCTTTTCATTCAAAAGCTTTCTTGTTTCATCATCTTTCTTCATAGGTTTTTGTGAAAAAATTAATTTCAACACATTGAAGATCATACCAAAGTCCATTGGTTTTTATGTCAAACATATTAATCTACCAAAGAAACTCACCACACATCTTATACGTATTAATATAAATCCTATATGTTTTTGTTAAATTTTGTTACGAATATAAAAGTGTTTTGTGTTTTAGAAGATGAAACCCACAATTCCTTGTTTTATGATTTCCAAATGGAATGTGTAATTATTCAATTGTTGGATTAATTAATTGTGAAGCCTATATAGATTTTGGGAATTTTGTATTAACATTGGTAATGAACCCACAAATAGAGAATAGCTTGAACTTAGAATTCATGCATTAGTTTTGATTTTTGGCATTATTTTCTTATAAAGTATTCTATTATTTGTTCATTACTTAATGCACGCTGTATTTTACTTTTTCATTGTAATTTTTTATTTTATAAAAGTTATTTATGGATAATGTTTTTAAACTACCTATGTTATGAGTCTTTTTAAGTTTCAAATACGAGTCATTTTAAGTTTCAAAAATTAAGTTTTCATTGTGATTGTTTTTTGTATAGGTAAATTATTTAAATAGAAATGCCTCCAAAAAAGAAGGGTCAATCATTTATGGACAAATTTTATGGATATTCTACAATGTTAAAAACTTCTAATATTGAAGAAATTTCATTTACACCCGATTTGAGTGATGAACCTAATGAAGATATGGATAAAGAGCTTGTGGATAATTTATAAATTCTTGGTCAAGACAAACAAGGACAAGACGACGGATCTAGTGGTCCGAGGAGAATGAAGATCTCCTCAAAACGTGAATTTCGAGAAGAGTAGAAGATAAAACATCCTTGGGTGTATAGTATCATTGTTGAATATGGAAAGACTCGTATGAAGCGCAGACTTTGTGAGAAATACAAGGCTCAAGGTCCATGGGGTACTCGAAATGGATCTAATACCATTCAATATGATGTTGTGATAACTCTTTCAAAATCTTCTAATCACCAAACTTCAGTTCAGAAAAATTTATATGAAACTGAAAGGTTGACAAAGCCCATTCCATAATACATAGTGACTATAAATGAGAGCAATAAGGAAAAGGTGATAACCACCATGAATATCTATGTCATCCTCAAATGAATTTATGAACACATAATATACCTTCTCGAGTGGAGTATTCTTCATGCATAAATAGAAAAGTTGCCATTGAATTTATTCACTCTATATCAGATTACCTTGAAGAGGTGCAAGTTAGAAAAATGTTAGAAAGTCCATTTTTCTCTATAATGTTAGATGAATGTATATACAATGGTTTGGAACAACACCTTGTCGTGTATTCTACATATCTAGACTTAAAAGGTGTTGGCCCTCCAATCTCACAATTTATAAAAATGATTATAGTGTTCCTGACGGAAAAGGAAAGACCATATATGATACCATCATTAATCTAAAGGGTACAAGACAATTGAAAAATGAAAAGTTGATAGCAGTTTCCATTGATGGTGCTTAATATATGGTTGGATGTTAAAATGGATTTGTCACATTGCTAAAGAATGATCTACCAAATCTTATTGGTACTCATTACATTGCACACAGTGAAGCACTTGCAACATCATATGCTTCAAAGAAGATACCATAATTTTTGTATGTTGAGAAAATAGCAAATAAAGTATACTCGTGGGTTGGAAATTCAACAAAGAGAAATAATGAACGTGTTGCTTTACTAGAGATAATGTAATTAGAATCTTTGCAAGTTCTTCAAATCCATGGGATTAGATGGCTATCCAGGGATCAAGTGGTTGAAAGACTTGTTACATTGATGCCTGCTATTTTGAGCTTGTGAAAGAAAGAAAGAAAGAATTCATGGTATCGTAAGGGAAACTATTGACCATGCATTAAATACTCTTAAAAGATATTTATGTAGGCCAGATTCTTTTACAGAAGGTGCAATACAACTTACTAAATTCTTGAAAGACTCTAAAAACGATTTCCTTGAAAACGCTAACAAAGAAGGGACTATCTATATACATGATTTGTTGTACATTCCAATCCATGATGAGAAAATGGCACAACCAATGGAAAATTGCATTGATGGCTTCGTTGAGAGTTGCATACAACTTACAAGAAATTATGTCCAAGCATTGGTTGAGAGTTTCAATTCAAGATTTCTAGATCTTCATCTCTTTAATGCAACAAGGTTGTTTAGTCTTTGCCATTATCCATCATATCTTTATGTGAGAGAAAATAATGCAAAGCATTGGCTTGAAAGACTTTTTTCTGATTTGCAGCATAAAACATGTAATGAAGGTGGAAATGTACCATTCTTTGATATTACAGCTTGTAAAAGAGAGCTATACAAATTTAAATGGAGAAAGGTTATCGATGAAAGATGCATGGAAAGTATTTTCTCAAAGAAAAGATTGGCATTCTAGGTATCCAAATATGTTAAAATTATGGCAAGCCATATTTGCCATACCAACAAGCATCGTTGCATGTGAAAGAGGATTTTCCAAACAAAATCTGATCATAGATATAAAGAGAACAAGACTCCCAATTAACACATTTGATGCATTAATGTGTATATCATTAATAGGTCCTCACATATCAGAGATGAAGTGGCAGTGAGTTTATGAGATTTGACCAAATGCAAAGGAAAGAAGACTTTTTGACATGTGAGAATTATCAAATTACATGTTTTTTCTACTTTGTATAAATTTTGTAAATACATGTAATTTTTATTGTCTTCTATTAAATATTTCAATTTCAACTATGTTTATGTTCTAATGTTCTTTGTGTATTATTGGTTCTAGTTTTTGGTTATGGAATTTACTTTTGACTCAAGATTGAAATTTCACATCGAAGTCAAGGGTTTAGTATTATTTTTTTACTTTACCCTAAAATAAACTTTGTTTCAATTACATTCATTGTAATTTTTTTCTTTTTCTTTATGGAAGAAAATAAATCATAGCATATCTACCACATTTTAATATCTGCGATAATTTTCAATTTTTCTATCACCGTTTCAAGATTTAGTTTGAAAATTTGATATAAACATTTTCTTAACAAGCTTAAACATAAGATAGATTTTTAAAATTTATATTTACTAAATTTCTTATATTCACTTTTGAGGCATGAAGTTGTTGTCTCTGAATTTTTGTACAAGTTATTTATCATTTTCTTTGTGTTTTTACATAACATCTTGGATTATCAATCCACATGCGAGAGGTGGATTGGTTTTTGAACTCCAATCATCTGGCCATTCTATGTCAACTCAAAGGTAATTTATGTTGTGCCCTAAACATCCCTTTGGTTTAAATATAATAATCATTTTATATGTCCCTATTTTTCAAGATCTAGAATCTCTTTACATACATGTAGTTAGTTGAATCTACCTTGTTGTGAAGATTGATGTAGCTTGTAGAGAGTTGGCTTCTTGTTTTAAAATATAACACGAGGGGAGTCTCTTGACTTCTTTTCTTCCTAATGCACAAAGACACACATGTTCTCAAGCTAATTCTAATAGAAATATGGCTTTGAATATATCAATAGATATGTTGGGCACTCCTCTAGTAACTATTGCCAATAACATGCCCTTGATAGAAATATGGCTTTAAATGTATTCATAGATTGTTGGGTGCTCCTCTAGTAATTGTTGCCAATAACATTCCCCCATTGTTGGTTGTTTAAAGTGCTTACAATAAGTTTAAATGATGCAATTATAGCACAATACCCTTGTACTTTTTTCCCCACCGTTAAATTGCCTAAAACAAGCATGTAACAATTATGTTGAGTTGATGTTCATCTTCGGGTGTTTTTCTGCAAAACCATGTCTTTGTTTATGTTTGCATGCATGATCTAGTTGATTTGCTTCTATTTCATGATTTTGGTTTGCTTTAAAGTTATAAATATTATCCTAATAATGAGCACAGATGGGATGTATAAAACTTGTACATATGGGCATGTATGTGTATGGGAATTGTATTCACCACTTGGCATGGAAAAAATATCCTTATTGTTAGTAATCAAAATTTTCGATTACACAAAAATTAAACTGAGACTCTAAAATAATGTGAGAACATAACTTGTATTTTAACTATTACTTTATTAGAAAGTCTTATTATGTTCACAGATTGAGAGTTGTGAAGAGAAACTCAGCATGGTACAAACTATTACTTTATTAGAAAGTCTTATTATTTTCACATAATGAGATTTGTGAAGAGACTCAATAGGGCGAGTCGTAGATATTGTGTTATGATTAGCATGGATTTTACTTTGTGACCCTTTAGGGTAATCATTCTTCTTTCTTATTCCTTAGTAAATATGTCTCTTCTCATCCTTTCAACATTGCTTTAAGTGTTATACTTTGTTTTTTCTTTGAATTTCTAATAGCTAGCTAAATTTGAGGCTAAAAGTGCCATTTAGTACTCATTATAAGTTTCTAGTTGACTTTTAATTTTATTTAGTGAATGAATGAAAGTGAATGTGTTAGATATTTTGTTTGGTTTTCATAATTTGCTTCAAATAAAGCCACCAAAAAATGAGTTATGTTATGGGATTGTTACATTTTCAAATCATTGAAAGGAATTTCATCTTAGAGTTAAAGGTGTAATCTTGTGTTGTCAAAAAAAATAAAAATCTCTTAAAATTCTTGGCAAGCATAATGATATGTTTGATATTTAATCATTCATTTCCGATACAATGTTCTTGTTTGATTTTCTCTTTGTCTATCAATTCAAAGTCTCCAAACATGGAAGATGAGAGAATTAATGAAGTATGAACAATCTAATGAGCAATGGAATAAGTACATGCCAAATAGATCTCTAGCCTATCACCTCCAAAGGTGACGTGTCAACTTTAAGTTAAGCACACCATTTTGTTGTGTTAACTTGAAGGTTAAAAACTTTATTATAACTTCAATTATTGAAGTTTATTTTTTTGATCAAAACTTCATTATTGAAGAATTAATTTCTTTTAAAAACTTCATTGTTGAAGGACACAAATTTAGACAAGATGTTCTTTGATAGGAAATCCAAATTATTTGATGGATAAAGAGAAATCTAATTTCCAACCCTGGTCGGACTGAGAAGCCCATTTCTCTCGCTCATCTTTCCAACAATATTTTAGGTAATGTTATCATATATTGCACTTACCATTCACATCATACCCACTATTGGCTGACCAAAGATGATGTCAAAAGGTGGGATGTGGAATACCTCAAACAAATTTATGAAGAGCCCATCCATCTACTCGAATTTGCAAGGATTGTGAACCCTCACTTCTTGGATGTTAATGGATTCTCGATTTGAGTTGAGACTAAATTTTTAAATTTATTGTCGATTATTTACTTATCAATTTGGACAAGGATATGGATGTTGGACAAGGATGTGTTTAATTGGGTCTAGCTTGGGTGGTTGGGAGGATTGGTTGTTAAACTCCCCACTTAGGTTCAATTCTTATAAGTGACATGTTGATGACTCTTAATAGAGTATGGTTGTTTTGGCTTAATTGGTTGGAATAGAGATTTGTTAGTTAACTAATGATTGAAAAAGGAGATGGGTTTTAGCCTTTTTTTGTCTAAATAAATTTAGGTATCAAAACTTGCATGTTAGAAGCCTTCTTCAAATTGTCTAATTGCATATATTTTTGAGTTGTCTGAATAAAGAATGTATCTGACACAATTAAAATAAAGAAATGTATAATAAGATAAAAATAAAGTATTTATATTATTGAAAGAAATGTATAATGAAATAAAAAGAAAGTATTTGCATTATTGAATTTTTATGATATTTGAATAATTGAGAGAATTAACTTAACTCTAGATCTATCATGCAATAAGAGGGATCAATCCCTCGAGGTGCAAACCTTTATTCAAGTTTTGCACTCTAAAAGAAGGTTTAGACCTCGAGGGAGTTGATCCCTCTTAGCTATGATAGATAGGGAGTTAAGATGGATCTTTAAAAAAAAATTATTATAACAAATAAAATGAAATGCATTTATATTTAAATGAAAGTATTTTTATATTTTATGTTAAGAATATTATTTTCATAAATGAATTTTTCATTGATTTAAAAATATAAATGTATATTAATTTATTTTTTAAGTTAATATATATTAATTTTGTTTTTAAAATTTTTAAATAAGAAATTTTTTATATTGAAATTTTTGAATTTTTGTATAATCAATAAATTTTGCATTAAATTAAATCTATGATAATGTGTTTTTTCTAATCAAAATGTTTTTGAGATTCCCCAAATTGTAAATTGTTAAGATGGAATTTTGTTTAAAGTGAATAATAACTACATTGAAATTGTTAAGATGGAATTTTGTTCAAGGCTAATAATTATTACAATTATATTTTTACATACCTCCTTTCATGGTATTATGTTTGTTTTAGAGTATTTGTTATGTCCTCACAGTGTGCTTTGTGATCGTTCACCTCTTGAGGACGTGCGACATCACGATGTTTCTCGCTTGGTTGTTCGACAACACCAAAGGTTATTTTCTCCGAACTACGCCTTTTCCCCTGGAGCATACCCAAACTTCATTCTAGGCTACCGACGAGTCACACTCCTACTCTAGTACAACTCTTGTATACTTAGACATTTTTGTTTTTTTGTAAGTGAGTGTAAGAAGTTGTATTACTATAGAAAATTATGATACAAAAAAGGGGGGCATCCTGGTCTGCCTAGAAGGAAACCAAACCAGGGGTGCTCGAGTTGCGTGTGTTGATATTTACGAGGGGTGGGACTGGTTTGCCACTAGGGGAAACCAGGCCAGTCCTACCATATCCAGTTTGAAAAAAGATAAGCAACATAGACATAAAAAGTAAAAGTTGAAACCACCCACTAGACTCAAGTAGGTAGTAGGTCTGAACTAACCTGACTAAACCTAACATTACTACCATTAGACTGACCATTCACTAGTCCAAGATGATGATGTGTTTCTTTCCACCATTCGTCTGGCTCTTGTTATCATCCTTCTGGGAGATCGTGCGAGTCTTCCTGATTTGGGCTCGCGCACCACATCCATTGGCCGATGTGATGTCCATGTGGTGGACATAGCGCAGATAGAGATGGAACTGAGCATCCAACCGATCCATCTTGGCTTTCTGGTCCTTCTCGACCTCAACTAACAGTTTGGTAATAGTTTCCAGACTGTTGAGGTGACTCAGGATTTCGTCCAACATTTTCTTGTTTTCCTTGTGATCTTCTTGTCTGGCGTCTTCCATTTCCGAACTCACTTTGTCGATCATCATCTTAGTTAGCCAAGCCATATCCACAATTTTATGGTAGAGGGTTTCCCTGGGCTGTGTGGCCCCGGATTAGTTACCCAGTCTGCTTCCTGTTCCAGTGCATCCCACGCTTTGCCTTTGCATTTTTATTTTATTTCCTTTTCCCACCGGGTAATGGTCACTTTTCCTTTCAATGCAACCAGAGTTTGGAAGGTGCCCTCCGCATCTTTTGTCGCCTGCTCCATTCTTGACACCCATCATGGATTGTTCGGTAATTCCTTTCCAAGGGGGTTCCTCTTCTTGTGCGTTCACTTCATTCGTGCCATCCCGCTTGGCTTGCCGTTGCTCCTTTGTTGTATACTCGGCCTGTACCTTACTTCACAGGGATTCTTCTTCTCCCTGCCCTTGTATCTGTGATAGCCCCTGATGTTGCGCTCCTTCTATTTGCATCTCTTCCTGTTGTCTCTCCTCTTATTGAGCTTCCCCTGCTGCGAGCTTGTCCTTCCAATCATGGTTTTCTCGTAGTGGTGAGCTCTCTCGTCCTTTTTGTTAATATTTATGCCATTATTATAGTTCTTTGCATTTCAATAGATAAGAGCAACATAAGAACAAGATCACTAAGAAATACACATTCACAAGAGACACAACATTTATCCTGGGAAACCCTCTAGGGGAAGAAACCCAGCAAAAACTTCCTTATCATAAAATGCTAATACAATGTCAAGAGATAACTCAAACCAATACAGATAGTCCTCTCCAAAAGATGTGCCACTCTTCTCCCTCTCTCCAACTGGTAAGTTGCAGCTTGCCTCTTAGAAATTGAGCAAGTGTGTTGTGTGATAAAGTGAGGTGCTAGCCTCTCTATATATACAAGTCTGGCACGTGTGAAGGGTCTTCACTGGCAGGGCCGACTTCTAACTCTAGGTGGGTAAACCCACCTTTAATTTATTTATGGGTCTCAATAATAACTGTTGGGGCCAACTTCTTATTCTGCCTATTATAATTGTCTATTGGCCAATCCGCAAAAGGGGATTTGGTCCTAATACAATTACTGACATGATTAATCCACAATGGGGATTAATCCTATAAATAATATATCAATAATAATAAGAATACTCTTTGTAGTTACATTATTTCAACACTCCCCCTTAACAAGAAGGGTATTCTTCAACATCATCAGGCGAGAGAGGTTTGCATCATCAGTGGCATCAGGAGGACAGTATCGTCAATATCATCTTGGAACATTGGCTGGCATATTTACGAGTCATCGAAAGTTTTCTTCATCGGCAGCATCGTCATTCTCGAAAGAATGCCATCATCATCTGCATCAATATGTATTAGTAAAAATGATACCTCATCACAACACTAGGCTGGCACATCACAGTACTACACTAGCTCAATGTCACAGATGTTAAGCCGGTAGCTCAGTGTCAGTCACATCTTGCTTTACGTCTAACAACTAGGTCAAAATCAAGGTATACATCATCTTTCTTTACGTCTAACAACTGGGTCAGAAGCAAGGAATCATCTTGCTTTACATCTAACAACTAGGTCAGAAGCAAGGAACACATCATCATCTTGATTTACGTCTAACAACGAGGTCAGAAGCAAGGAATCATCTTGCTTTATGTCTAACAACAAGGTCAGAAGCAATGAATCATCTTGCTTTACATCTAACAACTAGGTCAGAAGCAAGGAACACGTCATCATCTTGCTTTACATCTAACAACGAGGTCAGAAGCAAGGAATCATCTTGCTTTACGTTTAACAACTAGGTCATAAGCAAGGAATACACACAACGTCTTGCTTTACATCTAACAACAAGGTCAGAAGCAATGACTCATCTTGCTTTACGTCTAACAGTGAGGTCAGAAGCAAGGAATACACACAGCATCTTGCTTTACGTCTAACATCGAGGTCAGAAGCAATGACTCATCTTGCTTTACGTCTAACAACAAGGTCAGAAGCAAGGAACACACAACGTCTTGATTTACGTCTAACAACGAGGTCAGAAGCAATGACTCATCTTGCTTTACGTCTAACAACAAGGTCAGAAGAAAGGAATATATATATACTCCCCCTTTCGGACTATACCAAGCTTATCTCTAAAGTGTTCAAACTTTACATGAGATAAAGGTTTGGTCAACACATCAGCAACCTATTCATCTGTGCTAATGTACTGGAGCTTCAAGGCTCCTCTCTGTACCATGTCGCGGATGAAATGATAGCGGATCTCTATGTGCTTCGACCTGTCGTGGAATACATGATTCTCTATCATCGTTATGCAGCTCTGGTTGTCACATAGAATCACGGTTGCTCTCATCTCCAAGTCAAATAGGCCAGTCAACAACTTTCGAAGCCATATAGCTTCATAGCTAGCAGAACATGCGACAATGTACTCTACTTCCACTATGCTGAGAGAAATACT
This sequence comes from Picea engelmannii, assembly GCA_009831015.1. Classification (NCBI taxonomy): domain Eukaryota; kingdom Viridiplantae; phylum Streptophyta; class Pinopsida; order Pinales; family Pinaceae; genus Picea; species Picea engelmannii. Next base: position 385,948 of record ML784088.1, on the reverse strand, counting down.
GGATTGCTTCCTACTCTGCCACGAGATCATGGTTGATCCCAAAATGAAACAACATCCGAAAGTGCTTTTTTTTTTTGTCAGCAACGCTTCCTGCCCAATCTGAATTAGTGTATCCACTCAATGTGAAAGCATGATCTCCATCATAGCTGAGACCATAATCCATTGTACCTTTAAGGTACCTCATCACATGTTTTGCAACCATTAGGTGAACACGTCTGGTCTCTACCAGAAACTGACTCAAGGTGTTCACTACAAAACAAATGTCTGGTCTGGTGTTCATCAGGTACATCAGTGATCCAATAATCTGTCTGTACAGTGTGGCATCTATCAAGTCTGATGAGGTATCGACCAGCAGATTCAACTTCACTTCCATGGGTGTATTCATGGTTTTGCATTCCAGCATGTCGAATCTCTTCAGGATTTCGACTGTGTACTTCCCTTGGTTGAGGAAGATCCTTTCTAGACTCGGCCATACCTCAAGGCTTAAGAAGTAATGCATTAGGCCAAGGTATTTCATTTCAAATTCTACGACAAGTCTCTTTTTACATTCAGTGATGAGCTTTTCTTCTCTAGTTAAGAATAAGTCATCCACATACAATAGTAGGATTACTGGTTCATTATCCATAATTTTGAAGTAGAGATTTGAGTCTGCTTTACTCTTGGTAAAGCCTAAGCTCGTCAAGAAACTGTCTATACGACCATACCAAGCTCTAGGGGCTTGCTTCAATCTGTATAAGGATTTCTTTAGTCTGCAGACATGAGACTTCCTGTCTTCAACCTCAAATCCTTGGGGTTTTTCTATATACACTTCCTCTTCGATAACACCATTCAAGAAAGTTGTCTTCACGTCCATCTGGTGCAGCTTCCATTTCATCTTAGTTGCAAGAGATATGATGGTCCTGATCGAAGTGTATCTGGCCATAGGAGCGAATGTCTCTTCATAGTCAATGCCTTCTTTCTGGGAAAATCCATGAGTGACAAATATTGCTTTATATTTCTCAATACTTCCATCAACAACATGTTTTATTTTGAAGAGCCATTTTGATGATACCACATCCTTACTTTTTGGTCTATGAACTATTTCCCATACATCATTCTTTATTATGGATTGGTATTCTTTTGTCATGGCATCTACCCATTCCTTCTTTTGAATGGCTTCTTCAAAGCATGTAGGTTCTTCATCAAGTAGATTGCACATCAAAGCTATGCAACTAGAGAATTGCTTTGGTCTTTTCACCTGTCTCGAGGTTCCTTCTAGAACACCATACTTCTCTCCATCTTGAACAAGCTCTCTTGCCCAAGCAGGCTTTCTTTTATGGGAGAAGGTCATTTGAGGAGGTTATTGAACTTCTTTTATGTCGTGGTCTTCAGGAGTCTCCTCATTAGGGGAAGTTACAACTTCCCTTACAGGTTCTGCAGTTCTGGGAACTTCCCTCACGAATTCTGCAATCCTGGGATTTACAGGTTCCTTTTCATATACTTCTTCAAGCTGGCATATTCTTGATTTCTTAAGTGTTGCTTCTTCATCAAAGGTCATGTCCCTACTGATCTCAATGTGGCGGTGACCAGGTATGTAGATTCTAAAGGCCTTGGAGACCTCACAGTATCCCACAAATATTCCCTTCTTTCCGGAGGGTTCCAACTTGTTTCTTTCCTCTTTTGGTATATGAATAAACACTGGACAACCAAATATTTTGAGATGGCTTACCTCTGGCTTCTTTCCGATGAACATCTCTTCTGGGGTATTGAACCCAAGTGCACTATGGGATAATCAGTTCTTCACATAAACAACTGCCATTGCTGCTTCTGCCCATAAGCACATAGGAAGATCTTGATCATGGATCATAGTTTTCACAGCTTCCAGTATGGTTCTTGTTCTTCCATTCAGCTACACCGTTTTGTTGGGGATCTTGATCCCAACATCTTTGCAGAAGTTCATGAACTCTTTTGAGGTATATTCTCCTCCATTATCTGACCTGAGTATCTTAATCTTCCTTACAGAAGGGTTTTCTATCAAGGCTTTGAATTCCTTGATCTT
>ML784088.1:358313-383137 GCA_009831015.1 Picea engelmannii | reverse complement strand
TAGGGTTTAACCATTAAACATATGTAAGTACATACCTTTGATAACATTTGTAGGTAGTGGCTCCATCTGGTAGCAGCGGTAATCATTGCCAACTCTTGAGAAAATTTCAAGGGTGATTGCAACTGGTTCTACGGCTGCAACTGGTTCTGAGACTGCAACTGCAACTTAGGGTTTTATGAGGAAACCCTAATTTTTCAAATTCTGATCTAGGGGATAGATGCACTGGGCTGAGGCAATTTAGCTGGTGCAGTCGAAATTTCGAAAATCCAACTTTTAACCCCTCAAACTTGATCTGCAGATTTCTGGACTGGTGCTTCTGGTTTTCTAGTACTTCTGGTACTCTGGTTTTCTGGTTTTCTGGTACTTTGTGAAACTAGGGTTTCACTTTCCGGGAGATCTAGCCACTAAAAAGGTGCGCTCTAAGTGCCAAAATGATCATTGGGGGAGGGCACAACTTTCTAGGTAGTTTTGGAGCTGAAAAGCTTCACTTTTGAAAAAACCCTAATTTGCAAGTACTGCAACAGTGACATTTTTCTCTTGCGAAATATGTTTCCTTCAGGTTGGCTCTGATACCATGTTAATGGTTATGCCATTATTATAGTTATTTGCATTTCAATAGATAAGAGCAACATAAGAACAAGATCACTGAGAAATACACATTCACAAGAGACACAACATTTATCCCGGGAAACCCTCTAGGGGAAGAAAACCCAGAAAAAACTTCCTTATCATAAAATGCCAATACAATGTCAAGAGATAACTCAAACCAATACAGATAGTCCTCTCCAAAAGATGTGCCACTCTTCTCCCTCTTTCCAACTGGTAAGTTGCAGCTTGCCTCTTAGAAATTGAGCAAGTGTGTTGTGTGATAAAGTGAGGCGCTAGCCTCTCTATATATACAAGTCTGGTACGTGTGAAGGGTCTTCATTGGCAGAGCCAACTTCTCACTCTGGGTGGGTAAACCCACCTTTAATTTATTTCTGGGTCTCAATAATAACTGCTAGGGCCGACTTCTTATTCTGCCTATTACAATTGTCTGTTAACCAATCCGCAAAAGGGAATTTGGTCCTAATACAATTACTGACATGATTAATCCACAATGGGGATTAATCCTATAAATAATATATCAATAAGAATAAGAATACTCTTTGCAGTTACATTATTTCAACACTTTTTCCCTGTTGCGGCTCATATGATCATGATGACTCGTCCTTTATCCCTGTGCGGGTCCTTGCCCCTGCTCGCTTGAGATCCGACTGTACTATTGTTCGTACCTATACTTTGGCATGGTGGATCGAGTCTGGACCATCTCATGCCCTAATGCTTTACGTCATTCGTTGCATGTGGTTTGTCGTCTGTACTTTCCCATGTGCTTTCTTCGCTACTCTTACTGTCGAAAGGGATTTGTTGTCATACCCCCGTCTGCTGCTTATGTTGATCCTGCATGGTAAATTGTGGCTGAGTGTGAGGTAATCATATCCTGCATGCCTATCGATAGGCCTTGCACTACCCTCCTCAAGGTGACCTTCCTTGCTTAAGCTGCCTTCATGGTCTATTGTCGCTAGTTGGATGTAGTCTGTTCTGAGTTGTCCATTTGGGATGTTGGTCTAGGTAGTGTCTAGTTTCAGACCTTCCTTGCCAAACCCCTCATTGGCTAACCTATCAACCAGGCCATTCGTTGACCTGTGCACCCAATGCAACTCCATTATATTCAGTGTTTTCAGATGCTCCTAGATTTTGTATAGGGAGTGTGTCAGGTGCTAGTGTCTCTGAACCTTGCCCACTCTGGTGCCATTTTGGAGTCTTTTCATCATGTTGATAACCAGGGTGGAGTCTCCTTCCACGATAGTGTTTGTCATCATTTCGTGATTTAGGAATTCAAGGCCAATCTCTAGGGCTCCAAATTCCACTGTGTTGTTGGTTAAGTTTCCCATACTCCCAGCATACAGTTGAATGATGTTACCACCACCGTCTCTGATCACCCCTCCCGTCCCTGCCACTCCTGGGTTTCCTTTTGTCACCCCATCAAAATTCAATTTGAGGAACCCTAATGGAGGGGGGGACTAGTTGTGGTCTCCTAGTTGGAGTTGAGTTTCCCATCCTACCGTTGCGCTGTTGCGCCCATATTTTAGGTGGAAAAAATCCAGGATGTTGGAGTCTTGGTCTGTGTGTTGCGTTTTCTCCTTCTTGCAGTTGCAACTCTACACCGTTTCTCATATTTGTGATATTATTGTGTCCTTGAGCTTTCCTTCTGGTAGGTTTTCATTCTTGAAGATGTGTCGGTTCCTTTCTTTCCATATGGCTCAGATGATTATCCATGACGTTAGATTCCAGTAGAGGTTCACCATTTCATTTTCGTTGTATCTCTCATTCCAATTGTTGATGGTTGCGTCGATGTTATCTCGAATCCTATTGGACTGGCAGTAGATACCTGCCGCCCAATCCCATATATCTGTTGTGTAACTGCATTCGTCGAGGAGGTGATTTGTTTTTTCCTCCTTTACTTGACAGAGGTGGCATCGAGATGGACCTATAAAACCCCTTTTCCTGAGGTTTTCCCAGGTTAGAATTCGGTTGTGAAGAACTAGCCATTCGAACATTTTGATTTTTGTCCATTGGGGGCTGCACCAAAACTTGCCCCACTATTGCATCGGGTCTTCTTGATCTTGTTCCACGATGTAATACCATGCCTCTTTTAAGTTGAATTCCCCACCATTTTTCCTACCCCACCTTAATTGGTCCTCCTCCTCTGAGACTACAATTTTCCTTTTCCCCAGTTCCTCCTCCACCTCTTTCGTTTGTGTTGTGATCCATCATCTATTTTTTGGATTGAGTTTGTCCCAGATCCTCCATTTGTCACTACCATTTATTTGCTTCTAGTAGTGATGGATTTTTTTTTTCCTTGCACTGTCATTTTCTGTTGGAGCTCCTCCCTGTCCAAATTTTTCATTCTGGGTTCTTTTTGCCTTGTGTCCTCCCAGAATTTGGTTGTTTTACCATTTCTGACTTCCCAGAAACTGTGTTTATGGATCCAGTTCTTATTGCGCCAAGAGAGATTCCAGATGGCTGATCCCTCCCTTGTGCCCATGAACCGAATTCAATCATGGTCGTTGATGTTCGGGGCATACTTGGCCTTCCAGAGGTTTGCCCACAGTACCAATTTGTATTTAACCCATCTCCACCAGAGCTTTGCCCCGTAGGCCTCGTTGGTTACATGTGGCTCTTGTAACCCCAGGCCTCCTTTGCTTTTTGGTCTACAAACCTTCTCCCAGGCCACCAAGGCCCATTTCTTTTTATTTTTAGCACCTCGCCATAGGAAATCTCTTTGAATGGCTCTAATATTTTGTAGTATTTCTTTCGAGGCAGGAAACATTGACATCATATACACCATAATTGCTTGTAGAACCGTTTTGGTAAGGATAAGCCTCCCAGCCAGGTTGAGAGCTCTGTAAGTCCAATTTTTTACCCTCTCCTGCAGTTTGTTGATCACTCCTTCCCATGATGCCATTTTGCATGCTCTGTCCATCAGGGGGATTCCCAAATATTTCGTTGGGAGCATTTTGCACTCAAATCCCAAAATGTTGGCCAGGTTTCTTTGAATTGCAAGATTAGTGTTGAAGAAATAAATCATGGATTTGGAGTGGTTGATCTTTGCCCCTAAGGCTTCCCCAAAGTCTTCTAAGATTATTTTGTAGTTCTTTGCTTCCTTGACCATGGGTGTGCCATGGAGTAGGGTATCATCAACGAAATATTGGTGTGTAGAGGTTGGACAATTTTCAAAAGGTTTGATGCCTTTTATTTCCCATGTTGCAGTTGAGCTTTTTATACTTCTACTTAGCCCTTCCATCATCAAAATGAACAAGAAAGGGGATACAGGGTATCCTTGTCTGATGCCTCTTGAAGGCCAGAAGGTTTTGTTGGGGCTCCATTTATTAGAAGCGAGTGGCTTGTCATTGAGACTAGATTGATGATCCAGTTGATCCATTGTTGTTTGAAACAAAAGGCTTCCAGTATCTTGGCCATATAGTGCCAGCTAATTTTGTTGTAAGCCTTCACCGGGTCAAGTTGGATAATCATCCCCCCTCTCCTTTGTCTTTTCAGTGTGTGTATAAGCTCGTGGGCATGGATGATGTTGTCCAAGATTTGTCTTCCTTCTACGAAACCTGTCTGTTCCTGTGAAATCAATGTGGGTAGGGGAGGTTTCGGTTTATTGGTTATGACTTTGGAGATTATCTTGTAAACTACATTGCATAAAGCTATAGGTCTGTAGCGGTCTGGTGTCCTTGTTTCATTTTCTTTTGGGATTAGAGTGATAATTGTGGAATTTAAAGCTTTCGAGATGGAGGCCGAGCATCTGGAGTCTTCCACCACCTCATAAACGTCATGTTTAACCACTTTCTAGCAGGCTTTGAAGAATTCCACTGTGAAGCCATCTGGACCTGGGGCCTTTCCATTGGGCATCTCTTGTACCACTTGGTCAATTTCCTCCTTTGCGATGGGTTTGCTTAGATTGATATTTTCTTCCTCAGTGACCAACTTGGGGATGTGTTGAGTTATCCTTTGTATGGCCTCAGTTCTATCTTGGTTGGGTTCCTGGGCTATCCCCTGGAAGTGATTGACCAGTGTATTTTCAATATCCTTATGGGATTCTCTTTTGATCCCATCCTGATCCCTAATTTTCAAGATTTTTTTGTGGGTTCTTCTTGCAATGGTTTCTCTATGAAAAAACTTGGTATTCTGCTCTCCTTCCTTTAGCCACCTGATTCTGGACTTTTGGTGCCATAGAGTTTCTTCATGCTGAAATCTTTCTTCCCATTCCTGGGTCATTTGGATCTCTTCTCTTTTCCAATCCTCTGTGTATCCCTCGTCGATGCAGAGTTCCTGGAGTTTCGTCATTTTGTCCTCGATAAAAAATAATTCTTGGTTTATGTTTCCAAAGATTTCCTTATTCCACTCCTTGAGTTTATGTTTTATGTACTTGAGTTTCTTGTATATTTTGAACATCCTTGTACCTTGATCTGGAAGTTCCTCCCACAACCATTGGTTGATGTTCTCCTTGAAGGTGGGATGTTCAATCCAGAATTTCTCAAATCTAAAAGGTCTGCTCTTCGGAGTGGCTTGAAAGTTTGCTTCCAATTGAACTGGGCAATGGTTTGAACCCCCCCATGGAAGGATGTTGCAATCCAAATCTAGTCCCTACATAATGATGGATTCTGACACCATCAATCTATCTATCCTTGTAGCTACTTGGTGGTGATTTAGTCATTTTATATTCCAGGTAAACTGGCCATTGTTGGTCCTGATGTCCACCATCTCCACTGTATCAATGAAAGCTGAAAATTCCTTCGCATCTTTATCCAATCTCTTGGTGCCTCCTTTTTTCTCCGCAAGTGTAGTGATGATGTTGAAGTCCCCTTCTAGAATCCAGTGGAGGTTGTTGGATCGAGCCTTTAGATTTTCTAGGTCTAGGAGCATTCTCCTTTTTTCCTCCAACATCTGGGGACCATACACATTAGTGAATAGAATCACCTCTGTGTTACCTATAATTTGTATGTTAACTGAAAGTGTGTGTCTCGTGGATTCGACTGCGACTAGGTTAATTGATTGTGGGTTCCACAAGGTGAGAATATCGCCTGCCATCTGTTGGCCTTCAACAACCAACATATTGTACTTACTCCTTTGTTTTTTACTGATTGTTTCCATTCTCTCTACAGTGCATTTTGTCTCTTGGATGAAACAGAGGTCATGTTGTTCCTTCCTCAGTATATTTTTAAGGATTATTTGCTTTCGTGGGCTATTTAGGCCTCTTATATTCCATGCTATAATCTTCATTTAAACATGTGGGGGGGAGTTGGGAAAGATCTTTTTGATCTTACCTGAATTTATCACCAGGGCTCCTAGTTCTTGTAGGGCTACGCTATTTGATTTCCTGCCTTTTTTCCGCCTTGTCTGCTTGGGTGAGTGTTGTGGTTGTCCCTCGCCTACTTTGATTCCCAGGTGTCCTATCTCACCATGCGTGCACTTGATCCCTCTAGATTTTGCTTCCTCCCTTAGAAGGAAAAGGTATTGAATGCGATCTAGTTGCTCCGGTCGCACATTGTCTACTCCCTGTATTTTCCATTGCTCCAATATGTTCAGGAGATCTATTCCTTCCCTTTACACAATGTCTCTGAGATCAGGATATTTCGTGCCTACCTCGCTTGGTGTCATCTCCGAGTCTCTGTCTGCCTCCTGCATTGGGGTAATGGCGTCTTTGTTTCCTCCTTCCATTGTACTTGTGCTACCCCCCTATTCTCTCTTGTTGCTTGGAATATCTGTGTTCTCATGAGTTGCTTCTTCCCTAGCTTCTCTAGATTTTGTCTTTTCCTTTCCTCCATCTTGCCCTTGGTTGTCCCTGTCCCTCCCTTCTGTTCTAGTCTTGGCTTCCAGATTGCTTCTTGTTGGGGCTTTGCTTAGTTTCTTGTTTTCTTTGTTTTTGTGGTTTGGCTTTACAAACCCATCCTCATCATGTTGTATTTTGGTGTTTTTCGTTTCTTGTTTTTTATTGAGAGGGAATTCTCTAAACATGTGTCCATGTTCATGGCATCTTCTGCATCTAAATGGGATCTGCTCGTAGTCGATGCTTTGTATCCATTCCTCATCTCTAAATTCCAGGCTTATGGCTTCTGGGAGCGCCCCGAAACATCCATCTCTATGAAGATCCTTTCATATGATGTATATCTTCCTTTTAGGGTTGTTTCAGATGTCTTAACATATTTCCCAAGCTTGTTCCCTATTGCTTCGAATGTGGACAACAACCAATAGTCTAGCGGTAAGGAGTAAAGTCTCAGCGAGACTGGGACATTTTTAAAGGTTTCTTTCTCTAGGGAGAAGTTTTCCTTCCACGGCCACATGTATAGCCCTGTTGAGGCGTGGAAGTATGCCCCCCCCTAAAAGACTTTAACCCTGTCCTCCAAGTTCATGAAGACTACTGTGAAAAATCCTTTCGAGCCTAGGTGGAGTTCCACTTCACCACTTGGATTCCATTGACATTTTATCCAGTTGCACTACGTTCTTTTTGTGGGCCACAAACCCATGAACTTGCAAATTAGTGCATGCGCCTTCATCTGGTCCCGATAGAGTTGTGTTTTTGGGTCTTCCAGTATAACCTTGGGTGTTAGTGTTGTTTTATGTTTACACGGGTTACGCCCATCTACCCCACTGGGGTTCGTTGGCTATTGCGCATTATTCTGGTCTTCTCTGGCTTCTTCCCCCGTGCGATCCTTTTTTCCCTAGTAGCTCTCCTAATTCTTTTCCGATCCTGATCCCGAGGTGCTTGTCAGCGGTTCTTTGGAACCAACGCCTCATGGGATTTTCCCCCTGTCCACAAGTACCTGTTTGTATGAGGGGGTTCCACTCTCTCCCCCTTTGGTAACCATTATATTCATTGTTGAGACCACGATTGTCAAACCCTAGCTTGCAGTTTCTCCAGAGTCGTTTCAAGCTGTATGCAATGTCTTAGTTATTTTTACACTTAGACATTTGTTAATAACATTAAAACTTAGTCATTTTTAAGCATACATCCATGAACATGAGAAGCCAAGAGAAAAAAAATGGAACAAATGAAAGACAAGCATAGATATAGTGTGGGCGGAATGAACTGTGCCTAACACCCGACTAAGTCTTTGTTATTGCGAAACATTTACAATAAGAGCACTACCAACTCGGTTTACAACATGGTAGAGTCAAATGACTCGCCTCACATCACCAAGACACTCATACACAGATTCGCCACCAAAAATCTTTGTCGCAATCGTCTTCGCAACCTCATGTGATGCACCTCATATGTGCCCTCAACCGCATAGGTGTTATCTCTTCATTTCCGCAGACTTCACAGATTTTGATTCTATCTCACACATGCCTCCAACAGACATGCATTTGTAGACTTCCCAAAATCAACCCGAGAGAAGTTCCCCCAACTCTTTCCAACGAATTGACGTCAAGGTAGTAAAATTCCTCCCAAGTGGAGCAACTTGGCTCCTTGAGGGAGATCACCTCTCTTCATCTGCCTCAAAATCACAGAGTTGTTCCTGATCTTCCTGTCTTCAAATATGCCTTCCTTGGTTGTGCACCCTTATTCTCTTATAGGGATTCCAAAGGTCACCATCGTGAACACTCACGCCCTTTGAGGGTGCTTCACCCCTTCGCGAACCCCAGTATCCAAATGAATCATCGCGGAGTTGTTCGCCCAAACGAATCGTCGCACCCCTTCCTAGGCCTAGTCACCCAAATGAACCCATGCACTCATCAACCGTCGTGCCCCTTGGGACCGGCATGCCCAACCTTGGTGCACCCCTCATGTCAACGCACCCTAATATCTTGCTCACTTCATACTTGGGCAAGCCTCGACCCCCTTTGCATGTCTGCATGCCCTACGCATCCACTTTCCCAACTTGGGTGAGAGAGAAACCCCAAGTTCTGTCTCCTTGAGGACTTGGGCGAAAGTCTCCATGCCCATATAGCTAAAGATCTTACACCTCCTTTCATGTGATGTTTAAAAAGTTTGACAGTAGAAATTTCTAGTATAAATTTTAACAGTGAATTATGTGGATTTTTTCTTTGTTTAAAAGCCAATAATGAGGTTAAGCTTAGATGTTTTTAGTTATATGTATGAATTTTAGTTTGCTAAAATTTAGCTATTAGTATTTAGTCTTTTTGGGTTTCTCAATGCTCTAGTTTTTAAGATTTTTTTCCAACCACAAAATTATGAAATATGTTTATTTCATGTGATTTAACATTAAAACAAGAGCTGCATGGCAGCTTGGTCCCTGCTAAGTAAATTTGGAAATGAAGATGATAGTTAATGCCCTATAATTATTCATGATGATTACTTTGAAACGTGAATAATATGCTAACAAATGAGCTAGTTTCATAATCTTAAAAGAAATCAGCTTCTTAAAAGAATTTGACATAGACTCACAAGGGATTGAGAAAGCCTTATTGCTCCATGATAACACATAGTTTATAGATTTGTCATAACCGGTGATGGACAAAATATCTTACCATGATTTTACTTTAATGTAGCTGCCATATAGTTTTGAGATTAACCTGAATTTTCTTCTAGTGAGGCTAAGCAAGCCAAATGCAAATCTTATTTAAAAAATAAAAAATAAACATTTCACATTTCACATTTTATAATATATTTTTTAATATATATAATATTTTAATATCTTAACATATATATATAATATACATTTTAATATATAATATATTATAATATTTTATGTGTTAACATATGTATTATATATAAATGATCAATTGGAAACATCTGAGACTGGGTATTTCACTTATCAGCTACTGAGAACCGCCCAAGGTTTTCGTTGTTGAAGCTCCTTTGTTGTTGTTATGGAAGCCCCCGGAGGAGGGGAGCCGTCTCCCCCTCCTTCTCCTGCAGCCTCCTTTCGCAAGAAGCTCTTGGCCTCCCAAGGCAAGAAGCTTCCCCCCGCTGAACCCCCAAGCTTCCTCAAGAAGCTCGATTCGATCCCTGAAATTGATCTACCCCCGGATCACCCAATGTGTGTAGCAATCTCTCTGTCAGACCATGGATTCATTGGAAAATTCATGGGGCTTTGGCTGTCATCCCGAACCACTAATAACTGAATCCAAAGAAACTGGCGACTGCTGATCAAGAGCAATGTAACTTGCTATGCGGTGGGAAGAGGATTCTTCATCTCCCAGAAAAACATAGATATTATCTTCAGAAATGGTCATACTTCATGGGCACACAAGGGCTATACCTGAATTGCTGGACTCCAATCTTTGATCCGGCGGTCGAAGTACCCAAGGACGTCCCCGTCTGGGTCAAACTCCCCAATCTCCCTATCCACTACTAGAACCCCTCTTCGCTCCAGGCAATCAGGAATGGGCTAGGTCAATATATTAACAAAGCGGATCCTAAAGATCAATACTCCTGCGCGCGTATTTGTGTGGAAGTGGATCTAGAGGTGGGCCTTCCAGACGCAATCAAATTAAAGGTTGGAGAATGGAATCACTATCAGAAGCTAGATTATGAACAGTTACCTTTCAAATGCAGAGGATGCCACGAATACGTCCATTTCCAACGAAACTTCCCTAAAAACCCAAGCAAGGAGAAAGAAAACAAAGAAGGGTGGCAACAGCCAAGGAAAGGGAAAGCTTCATACAGAGAAAAAGGACCAAGGAACGATAAGACATCCCCTGCATAGCCCACGGAACAAGGAAACCAACCAGAAGTAAGGACAGAAAAAAACTTCAGACTGCTGGATCAAAATCATGCAGGAACAACGGCAGGAGAAGCTCCTCAGGAAGGTCCACCAGCCAAAGAACCGCATGGGAAATCAAACCAAGAAACCAAAGAGATGTCGGCCCTAGAGATAGAAGAAGAGCAAGCCAAGACTGGAGAAGGAAAGGACGTGGATCCAGACATAGAGGAAGGAGAGGTCTCCTCAGAAAGTGAACACGAAGGGGCAAGTGACACCTTGGTCACCCCAAAGAAAGCAGGAAGAGGAAGAAAATAAAAAAAATAAGAAAGAGATAAGGAAACATATAAAGACGTCCTGAATGGCTCGCAACCAACAATCAGACAGCTGGCCAGTGTAAGACAGACAAGGAAGCACTCCAAGGCTCTTCAAGGAGCCCACGCATCCCCCCCAGGTAAATCATAAAACTAACATCCTGGAATTGTAGGGGGTTCGACAGCAAAATGAAGGAAGAAGCACTAAAAGATATCATAAAAACCTCTAAGTCTGATATCCTACTACTCTAGGAGACCAAGATGGAAGAGCAAGACTTCCTCAAAACAACAAAATCACTCTGGAAAATAAGCCAAGGAATATCAGAAAGCGCAAGAGGAGCCTCAGGAGGAATAGGCACCCTCTGGAACACTATGAAGTTCGACCTAGTCAATTTTGAAGCAAGAAAGCACAGGATCTACACCAGCCTCCTTCACAGAGAAATATGCTAACTGGTAAGCCTCTTCAATCTTTATGTTCCGATCCTTTTAGAGGAAAAAAGAATTTGTTGGGATTCCCTAAAAGATTGCATGCAGCTAAAGGATCTAGATAATATCATTATCGGGGGGATCTAAATGTGACCCTAGCTCTAACCGGGAAAAAAGGTGGCTCCATTGTGAGAGACCCAACAAGAGAATGGGTAGAAGATATCATGTTCGATTGGGAGCTGGAAGACATCAAACCAACAAAAGGCAAATACACGTGGTTAAACAAGAGGGTAGGCCAGGGGCACATCGCTGCTAGATTAGACAGGTTCTTAGTCCAAATCTCCTTCTTACTTCTGGGCCTCACACCCTCCTATTCAATCCTCCCGCATAGTGTGTCAGACCACAAACCAATCCTCTTAGAAATCTCACCTGACAAGAATCTAGGACCAATCCCTTTCAGATTCAATCCAACCTGGATCCATGATGAAGGCTACCAGAAGTTGGTTACCAAAGTTTGGAATGACACGGTAAGAGGCTTAGCCTTCTTTGTTTGGGAAGAAAAACTCAGGAGAATAAAGGCAGCGCTAAAGTCTAGGGTAAAAACTCATTCAAACCCAATTGCAATTCGCCAAGAAGCCCAAAAGCAACTAGGGAACCATCAGCTTGAAATGGAAAATCAGGAAATCACCCAAGAAATCTTGCATCAAGAAGATCAACTCCAAAGAAATTGGTACAAAGCCTGCCGAGAGGAGGAAAATTATTGGCGACAGAAATCGAGAAGCCTCTGGTTGGAAGCAGGAGATAAAAACACTAGCTACTTTCACAAACAAGCTAAGGCAAGGAAGCAGTACAAGAAAGTCACAGAAATTCAGGTTCAAAACAAAACAATAACGTATTTTGAAATCATAAAAGCAGCTGCGACAGACACTTTCGAAACTCTCTACACAGAAACTCAACGGTCTGCAATCAACTCTAAATCTTACCCCCTCTCACTCGTCCCTTCCCTCATCCAAGAAGAAGTCAACATGAGTCTAACAAAGGCAGTAACCCAACAAGAAATAAAAGAGGCACTTAATCAAATGAACCTAGACAAAGCCCCAGGTCTTGACGGTTTCACAACCAGATTCTTTCAACATAGTTGGGATATAATCAAATCATACCTTACGAAACTGATCCAGAAATCTCAAACTTGCAGCAAGTTAGGAGGAGGAACAAATTCGTCTTTCCTTTCTCTTATCCCAAAAGAAAAAGGAGCAGTCAATTTTGGAAGATTCTGGCCAATATCCCTATGTAACACAAGTTACAAAATCCTCACAAAAGTAATAGCCACCAAAATAAATAAAAAACTCGCGGCAATCATCCCTGAAAGCCAAGGTGGGTTTATAAAAGGCAGACATATAGTGGACAATATCATCCTAGTTCAAGAAGCTCTAAACTCCGTCATCCGAAGGAAAGACAAAGGTATGATTATAAAGCTCGATCTTGTTAATGCGTTTGATAGGGTAAAGCATAACTTCATGTTCAGAGTCATGGAAAATTTTGGTTTTGCCCCAACATTTATAAACTGAATAAAATCTTGCATTGGCTCCCCCTGGATAACACCGCTCGTGAATGGAAGGACCACTAAGTTCTTTCAAGCCTCCAGAGGACTCAGGCAAGGCTGCCCCCTTTCTCCTCTCCTTTATGCCATCCAAGCCTCAGTGCTAAGCTTCCAATTAGACCATTGTCAGACACATAAAAACCTCCTAGGCCTAAGGATAGCCCATGGGGTAAAGGACATAAATCATGCCCAATTCGCGGATGACACACTGTTGATGGGAGGAGCGAGTTTGCAAATAGAAAGGAAATTAAAACATGAGTTAGATGTCTACACAGAAATCTAGGGCAACGCCATAATTCTGATTAAAAGCAAGATCTTTGGATGGAACATCACACCAAAGGAAATGCTAGATATCTCCAGAATTCTGGGAATGGAAGGTTGTACCAACTTGGAGGCCTTTAAATACGTGGGAGTCCCAATTTTCAAATCCAATCCAAAGGCGTCTCACTGGAACCTACTAATAGACAAGTTAAAAAAACAAAATAAACTCCTGGGGAACAAGCTGGCTAAATCTTGCAGGCAAAGTGGTCCTCATCAAAGAAGTTCTAGCAAGAATTCTGATCTACCAAAGCTCCCTATTACTTGCCCCTATTTCCACAATCCATAAAATCAAAACACTGTTCAGAAAATTTCTTTGGGAAGGAGGAAAGTAATCAGGGAAAAAATTGCATCTAATAAGTTGGGAAAAAATCTCCAAGCCTGTCTTAGAAGGAGGCCTTCATTTTAAAAACATCCAGGCACAAAATCTAGATTTAGGAGCAAAGATACTATGGAACCTTATCACAGGGACCTCTTCCTGAAGTGAAAAAGCGCTTTGGAGGAAGTACTTTCAAGGCCCAAGGAAAAAGTGCCTAGATCGCCCAACTGTGGTGGAGAAAGGATCCCCAATCTTCTCACTGTGTTAAAAGGCTTTGAAACACTTTAGCCCTCAACTTACCTTGATACCAGGAAATGGAAAAGCGATCAACGTTTGGGAAGACTCAATAATGGGAGACCTACCTCTAGGCTTGAGACAAGATCTTAACCAGCTCAAAGTGTGGATGAAAATTCAGAATTTAAATAGTTTGTGGGATATCTCAGTTTGGGGAAATGATGAACAAAAAGCTTGGCAAAATTGGGGAATGGCTAACATACCTCCAAACTTAGAAGAGGACTAGAACACTCTTAAGTTCTGGCTACAAGGGAAATCCCCCCTAAAAGAAAGGAAAAAAGACAAGAGAGGTTGTGGAACACGCTCTGGAATTTACACTACAACAGCTGGGTATCAACACATAGTCTCTGTCCCTAACATCCCCCCAGATCCATCAATTTGGAGAGCAATCTGGACCGCCAAATCTATCCCAAAGATAGACATGTTTGTTTGTACCATGGCTCATAGAGGTATCCTAACTGGAGAAAACTTAAAACGAAGAGGATGGGAAGGTCCTCATAGATGTCCCCTCTGTCTTCAAGAAGAGGAAACCACAGACCATCTGCTCCTAAGCTGCGTTTACTCCAAGGAAGTCTGGCAGTTGGCCCTGGGTTTCACCTTCGAGCTCCCACACGAAGCCAACATCCTGCTCCAAAACTGGAATTCCCTCTGTCCCTTCTAGACAACAAAAAAGGGCCAAATCTCCAACCTTTGGAGAACTCTCCCTAAATTTATACTCCGGAAGATTTGGCTTGAACGAAATAAAAATATTTTTAGGGAGACCAAAAGAAGTCCAACCCAAGTTGCAACCAAGATAAAGGCCTATTTTGGGGAGACTGCCCCCTACTTCTGCAAAGTTAAAAACTCAAAGCCCCTGGACCTAGAAGAGGAACATTGAATTAAACACTTTAATCTCCAAGATCATCAACAACAATCAGGAAGCAACTCTCACCAGGAAATCTGGGAAATCCGGAAAGAGGAGCAAGATTTCGACGAATGGAAGAGAAAGGAAAACAAACATATTTTCTTCTTTGACGGGGCCTCCAAAGGAAATCCAGGTCCGACTGGTGGAGGAGGAGTCTTGGTAAGCCCAATACGTCACCCGGAATTCAGCTTTGCCTAGGGACTTGGAACAGAATCTTACAATAGAGCAGAAGCACTGGCCCTCTGGCAAGGACTAACTTAAACAATTATCCACAACGTCCAAGATTTGGTGATAATAGGGGACTCTAGGTTAGTAATCCAAGCCTTCATCCTCCGTAATAGAGTCAAAAATGAAAAACTCCATCACATTCTAGAGAAAATCTAGCTCCTCCTTGGAAGTATTCGCACTTACAAGCTCTACCATATCCTCTGGAGCCTGAATGCGTCAGCAGACGCAGAGGCCAACAAAGGAGCCAACTCTCATATTGGAACCTTACAAATAAATGGAATCACAACTAGAATGGATCTGCCTTGAGACTTGGGGAAAACAACCGGTAGTTGAAAGGGGCGTGAGCTAGAAAGGCCATAAGGCACAAGAGACAAGACACAGGGGAGAACCAAAGGCAGGTAAAGACAAAGCAAATGTCAGAATGGATGGACGTAAACATCATTTGTTCGTTGAATTTTCAGGGAAAGCCATCACTCCAAATCGCGTGAATCGTTTAGGGGAGCCGAATCTGGAAGAAGTTGCAGATAAAAAGGGAAGCAAGGAAGGACCTCCTCATACCTAGAGCATACGAAGGCAAGAGAGACAATCAAGTAGAGGCAGAGAGAAGCGCGCGCACAACTGTAGCAATTCGGGAGAAACAAGGAAGGAGAAGGAGATGGCGTCCATCTCGGGCAACAATCCACTACTGAAGAAAGGTTGAATTCGCTGGAATAAGACCTACAACGACTCAAACATATGTTGCATCATCAACTGGATTTTCTCCAGAACTTAGACATCGATGTTGGAAGGCGCTTGGAAATGCTCGAAGTTGATATCACCACAACAAAATTCGAGCTAACAGAGGAATTGGGGAAGTTACGTAAAGAACTCAGAGATCCTAAACAAGAGTTCGAAAGCAGAGTTAGCAATATGGAAGAAAAAATGAAACAGTTGAACAAAGAATGGAAGACGGAGAGGGACCAACCCAAGCAGGATGATCCAAAGTAATTTGATCAACAATTTAGAAGCATGGAATGCAGATCTGAAACCAGTACAACGAATAAGGTGTTTTGTATAGAAGCCTCCACAGTTAATAACTCTGTTAGTTTTCTCTTTCCATCGCCTGGTAGGAAGGCATAGCCTCCAGGATATGTAACCGATTAAGTAAAGTATGTCTCAGTCCTTCTTAACCGCATCAATGGTTTCGCCACTGTTTTTTTTAATTAAAAATCCATTACCTGTTTTTGTCAAAAAAAAAAAAAACATACATATTATAGATAATATATACTGTAATTTATATAATATTATAATATTATATTTTAATACATATAATATTTTAATGTGTTAACATATATATTATAAAATATATAATATATATATTTGAATTTATATAATATTTTAATATGTTATGACATGACACATCCAAAACATCAACAACACTATTCATTTCTTCTTCTATATTGGGAAATGTAAATTAAAAAAAATATTTTTATTGTGCTGGTGTTATGTTGTACAACCAATTAGAATTTGTTATTGATTATGCAATTAATTTTAAATATTGAAATAAGGCAACAATAAGACTTGAAATAAATTAACCAATTAGAGATGAGAAAAATATATATTTTTACTATATCAAAAAATATATATTTATTTTCTTAAGTTAAACATTACATTTTACAAACAAATTTAAAATATAAAGCAAATTAATGTCAAATCAATAACAAACTCATTGCTATAGCTCTGCTTTGGCAGGGACTAATAAGTGCTTACTAACATTTTCTGTTTGGAAACATTTAAAAATATATAAGGGAATACACAACAATTTGCCTCCTTTATTGCATTGATGTCATTCATGGGCAAATTTCACGTCGAACTTCATTGATTTTCCTTTCCTTCTAAAACAAATTGTGACCTTCCCTTCAATAATTTGACTTCCAAGTCCACCGATTTCATGTGTGCAACCAAATTGTTGACCCTACATGCAGATTTCACTCTTTACCCAACAAGCGTAACTTATTATTGGTAGATTCATGACTTGGCATTGGTAGATTTGAGGTTGATGAATCAATTTTTCCGAAAATACATGTCTCGTGACTCACATCTCCAAGGAAAGTTGTACTATATTCATAGCATAGCAAATTTGAGAAATAACAATTTGATTTCTTTGTAAAAGTTCGATAGTGATCTCCTCTTGGCAATTTTGACTTCATGCAACAATGTTTTTTTCTCTTTGGCAGGGTTCATAAATATGAAGTTGTTTCTCTACATAATGGAAAGTATTTATTTTTTAGAACCGGTTGGAAGAAATACCAAATCCCTCTTGCTTGATGACATCAAATAAATGAATGAAATCAACATATGGGAGACTGCTCTGTATGCATAAAATCATTTTGGGAGCGAAACCCTCTCTGTTTTATTTTATTTTATTAAATCCTTTCGCCCATTGTCTGTTCTGTTATGATCAACAACTTTGTTGCATAATTTATTTTTCTGTCGTGGTTTTTCATACAAATTTTGAGAACTGAGGCATGCCATTTGCATTTACAACACTTTCAAGAAGTACAGTTTGAAATCCCAAAAATCAACACTATCAAGAATTACAACTTGCAATCTCAAAAATATGTGTGGCGTGTGTATGCTTCTTTGTATTCCAAACAAAAATAGATATCAACACCCAATAGGTTTTAAGAAGATCGAGTGCATGAAGCTTGATTGCATTGTGTTAGTTTTATAAGCTTCCTTTAGATTATTATGAGAAAATAAATTTATTTCATTATACAATGTAGTTTTTATGATTATAAGTATATTAGCAATAATCACATTTAAGTAATAATTGGTTGATATACGTTAACCTTTTAAAATTAATGGTGCCTATGGAAGTATATCAACCACTCTTTACTTAAATGTGGTTGTTGTTAGTTGAAGGCAGATATGAGTGGGGGAGGATTAATATACCATTAATGTTTTAGTACAAATTAATGTATTAATTATTTGAACTTGTGACACTCAGGAGGAAACACATGTTCTTAACCATTAGATTCACTCAAGTTGTATTACTAACATAAATAAATAATAATAAAGTAAATACATAACTAAAGTAATAATAAAGCAAATACCTCCCGGATGGGTTTTCATCCAGCTAGAATGCGCATTAATTGTGGAAGGGGAGGTCGGTCCATTTGGAAACTCGCGCCTCTAAGAAATCAGGAGGAGATGACCTCACTTTCATTTCTCTATCTGGATGCAATTCATACAACAGTTATGGAGCAAAGTATTTTATACGATAAGTTGGAGTGTCGATCCGTTGACGCCATGATAACGGATCCCTAGTACTTGGGAGTTAAAGAGGCAATAACTAATCACCCCAGTTCGTGCAGAAGTGAAAGGGCCTCAGTCTCACATTTTGAATGTCTAGTTTATGCAATGTTTCCCCAGGTTCATCATTGCATTTGTTATTGTTGGCTCTGGTCCTGTAAAATTGTGCTATGTTACTCTATGAAGCCTATTCCTCCTGCCAACGCCATGCCACAACGTCAGGAGTGCGATTGATCGCGCAGATATAGAAGACAGAGAGATCAAAGCCCTGAAAGTTCTGAATCCACTGGCAGGGACAGGAAAATGAGAGAGACGGGCTCACCAATCCACCACCCAATAGAGCACAACAAGCATCATAGCGAGGAGACAACCATTGTTTGGGGCTGTAAAGATGAGTGGTTTTATAAGGATTTTAACTCACTCGGTTTTGCTCCTCATCAGATTCCTCCTCTGCTTTCTCCTACCAGGTCAATGCATCCCAATGTAGAGACCTCTGAAGGTCTCAATGCGACAACTCAATCTTCAGGCTCTTTCAACCTCTCCTCGGATGCAAGTAACAGGGACAATTCTCCCTCCTGCTAGGGGTCCTTGGGAAATCTTTAGCAACTGGTTTTCGAAGTGCGGGGAAAAGTTGCAAAACTCAATTATCGTATTGAACTCTTCGATCGTCGTATCTCTATGTTGGTGGCCATGTAGGCCAATTCGAACCAGAAGCAATCGGAGTTTGACATGTTAGTCCAGGATGTTATTCTTGTCCAACAACCCATTCTTCTTTCGTCGGGAAGTAAGGGAGACAATTTGCAGGGTGGCCAGGTTTCTTCTTCGGTTTAGATACTACTTTTGCCTAGTTTCTCTTTTTGCTTCATGGCTATAAGTCATTGTTGCTTCGAAGCACAATCTATATGTACTTTTGCAAACTCACTATTATATTTTTTGGCCCTGCGAAACATATTATACTCGAACTGGGTTGGAGATGAATTGGTTTTCTCTCATGACAACTCAACTTCAGTAGGCTACATGTACATCATTTTTTATAGTAGGTAATTTATAAAATCGAACTTTAAAAAATAATAATAATAATAATAATAAAGTAAATACATTAATAAAATAATAATGTAACATATTAATTAATTTATAAAATAAAGACATTAAAAAAGTATTAAATTGTTCACACATTAATCAAATATTAATACAATAGCATGTTATTAATACAATAATAAAGTATTAATACATTATTAAATTAATAATAAAGTAATACATTAATAAAATAATACTACATTAATATATATTAAAATATTAATGTATTAATTAATTAATACATTCTATTAATTAATGTATTAATACATTAATACATTACAAACCATTATTACATAAATACAAAACATTAAAGTTTTGCAATATTACATTAAGTATCAATACATTAATACAATATTCACGCATGAATAAACTAACAATACATTAATAAAGTAATATGTTAAAAATAGAGCATTAAAGTATCAATACATTAATTAAAGTAATATAGTAATAAAATAATAATACATTATTATTACATTAATGGTTTAAAATATAAGTTAATTAATTAATACATTAATAAAGTATGAATAAATTAATAAAATATTATTAATATATATATATATATATATATATATATATATATATTAAGTAAAAAGGCGAATCATGTTATATTAAAGCTTCAAAAAAGAAATACACCATGACATACAGGTGCCAGCTGTCCCGCCTATGCAGGAAACTAGGACAGTTGGCCTGTCCAAAATAGCATGCAAAATCAAACAACTCGTTTCGCCACCCTGTCCGGAGGAAACCAAGGTGCATGTCCATTTTCATCAGCAATTTAGTAAGGCCTGTGCTAACGCTAACAAGGCTATTAACTAAAAGAGCTACAGCTCTGATAAACATCAAAAGAAAAGGAGTTGGAGACCATGCTAAACAGAAAAAACCTATTCACCGGAGTTCTTGTAGTCTTCCTTCACCTTGCCGCTACTGACAGGAATGACATAGAGTTGAGCGCAGGTGGGGCATTGTCGTCGTGGAGTGGCACTAGAGTAGGTTGCGTACATCATGTCCAAGCGTTGGCTAACGCGGACAACCCTGAAGATTTGGTCATCCACCATACTGCGGACCTCGAAGATCAAGTTCAGGTGCTCCGGGTGAAGGAGAGGTGGCGGGGGCGACGACTTTTGTTTGGCATCCGTCTCCTGGTGACCCTGCGGCAGCGAGTCGGTGTAGCTTTTTGACAACTCCTCCTCTACTAGACAGGTGGCGAACTCTTCATTAGGAGCGTCGTTGGGACCGTGTGTCTCTCTCGAGCTAGGCGGTGGTGTTGTTGCTTCAATGCGCGCCAGGGGGTTCCAATTATCTGGAACCGTAAACATTCGACTCTCAGAGAAGTCCGAGGGGAGCTCCATGGTCGGAATTTCCTCGACGTAAGTTCTGGGGAGTGAGTTTGTTGCTATGGTCTCCCTGCGTCTTTTCCTCTTAGCCAGAACCAGAGCCCGTTCAAACCGCTTATGTCTTTTCCTCCAGGAATCAGACGCGTACCATCCTGCTCCTCTATGGGGTCTTCCCCTCGCTCGCGGCATAGTGAGAATGAGGACCAATGCCAGGATGTCTCCTGCGCATCTATTCATGCTCTGCTTTGTGGGCTGTGAATACATTCTATGAGTTCCGGTGAGGCGGATAATAGCATAAACGATGGCTGCATCCATTAAAGCCGAGAGCTTAATGCTCTGGCTGGCCGGCCTGTTCTCATGCGTGAGAGGCCCCATCGATGGACGGAGGCCGACGGAGGTAAGAGCCCTCATAACTGGCGATGGTGTGAGGGCGGTTGGCCACCATAAATGGCCTCTCATTGCACGCCTCCACGTGCCCCTTCTATTCTGCATGGCACCCCATCCGGGGGGTTAATTAATATATTAATAAAGCTTCCATATATTAATAAAATATTAAAGTATCGAAAAGTACAATAATACATTAAAGTAATAAAACATTAGTGATATATTAATAAATTAACAAGTGTTGCATGGCAGCTTAGTCCCTACCAAGTTAATTTAGAAATGGACATGATAGTTGCATCCTATAATTATTATAATTCATACCCATACCCAAATTAGTATATACACGTTAAAAGATGAGGATCGAAGAAGATTATTATTTAAAAGACTAAGATTATGAACCATAAAACATTAAAAAAAATGTGCTTAGTAGAAACTAGCTTCATAGTCTTACAAGAAATCAACTTCTAAAGGTTTTAAATGAGAAAAAATAATATAGATAACTACATCGTCATAAAGGTAGAAAGGGATAAAAGAATGCCTTCCTGCTTCATAGTAACACATAGTTTATAGATTTCTCACGCATTGCCAATACAAACAGATCTTTGGCCATGTTCGTAGTCACAAACTTCCCATCAATAATATGTAAGTATTTTTAAAATTATTTATTTATTCTTTCATCAAAGGAACGCTCTTCTTGAAAAGATATAGGTATTATTTAAATTAAGACGTAACTCTAAGGAGCAAACCTGTTGATCTCATCAAACGAACGATCTTCTTGAAAAAATATAAACCGTCTCTTGTCACCTGGTGAAAATTAAGAGACAAAGAACAACATATTCTCACCGCCGGGAGTTTAGATCATTTAAAATCACATTTATTTACCCGCCAATTGGAAGAACAAACTGTTAGAATTAGTGAATTGTTGTATTTCCTGATTGTACAAGTAAAGCAAAGATGCTCTGCTTGTTCTCAAACAAAAAATAAATTGACACTTAGATCATTTGAATACATTATTCTTCCAAGAAAAAAGCTTGACATATAACTTAATACATGAACTGGATCCCTGGAAAACCAAAAGAAATTCACAAATTGCAGTTTCCACTATATTCTTCAAAATTCCTTAGCATTAAGGTTAAATGCACAAAGTCAGAGCCAGAACTTTAAAGAATACTTAGTCAAAACTATCCACAACAACCAGTCTAAGGACTGAGACAAAATTTTACAGTTCAGACCAAAGAATAAAGAAAATATTTAATATTTGAACATTTAAGCTTAAAGTGAAATGAAAATACCTGCGAGAAGCAATAATCCGTCAGGCAACTGAGGAAAAACGAGTTTGTGAATCAAATTTATGGCTGAAAATTGTGTGAACAAGTTCAAAGAATAGTTAGTCGAAACTATGCACAACAATTGGTGTAAGGATCAAGCCAAAATTTTACAATTGCTAAAGAACAAAGAAAAACTTCAATATCCGAAAATTTAAGCTTAAAGTGAAATGAAAATGCCTGCAGAAACAATAATCCGTCGAGGCAACCGAGGTAAAACGAGTTCGCAAATAAAATTTATGGTTGAAAATTGTGAGAACAAGTTCAAAGAACGGTCAAATGGAAGCCGAACTCTTACTGGCATAAATCGAAATCTTGACGCAATCTATGAAATTTGAAGCTGTGACTCGTGAGTCTCTCTTATAAATCTTTTCCAGTCTTCCAAAATTGTGTGCCGTGCAATGTGACGCATTCAAATCTGACAACAAGAGCATCCCAATAGTTTTCCATTACATGTCAAAGTACAATAATTATTTTGCGTTTCCTTGATTATCCATCCCTTCAGTAAAAATGAGTAGCTTTCGTCAACGAGCTTCTGACTGGGGTACGTGAGAGAACATGGAAAAAACGATGGTTAAAAGGAACAATTGTGCACATACTTCATTAGTAATGTGGTAATTCTAACCAGGGATATTAATTATGTAATTAATTTTAAACATGGAAAGACGTGAAGGTAGCAATAAGACTCTAAACATATTAACCAATCAAAAATCAAATAATTTTATTGTATAAAATATATATATATATATATATATATATATATATATATATATATATTTCTTAACTTAAACAATAGTTTTTACACTCAAATTTAAAATGAAAAACAAATTAATGTCAAATCAATCACAAACTCAATACTATAGTCTCTTGGGGATTAATAATATCTTAATAATACATTTTTGGATAAGTACATTAAAGTATTACATTATTAGTCCTTCCATGGGACTATAGCAATGAGTTTGTTTCTGATGTGATATTGATGTGATATTGATGTGACGTTAATTTGCTTTTTACCATAAATTTGTGTATGCGATGTAATGTTAAATATAGGAAAACAAATATATATTTTTTTATATAATAAAATTATTTGTGTTTCTCATTTCTAATTGGTTGATAGAATTGAAGTGTTATTGTTTCTTTCACGTCTTTCAATATGTAGAATTAATTATATAATCAATTAATTTCACCTCACCACATCTAAATATAAAAAGTTATAATTGTACTATATATTTATTATTATGCATTATTATATTTATTATCTAATATATTATTTATTATTATATTTATTATCTAATATATTATTTAGATTATATTTATTATGTAATATAATAAATATTATATAAAAATATATATTATTAAATTTGAAAGGTTTATTTTCAAAAAGAAAAATTGAATATTTTTAAAATGCAATTTGCATTTGGCTAGCTTAACTTAATTGGAAGGAAATTTAAGTTAATCCCAAAACTATACAACATTCACATTAAAGTAAAAATGTGGTCAAAGGCCAATACGACATATGACAAATCTATAAACTAAGTATCACGGAGCATCAAGTCTTCAAGTCTTCCTCCATTCATTGTGAGTCTAGGTTGAATTCTTTGAATTCCAATATTTTTGAAGGTATAGTTATCAATGTTAATTTTTTTCATTTAAAATCTTTACAAATTGATTTCTTTTAAGAGTATGAAACTAGCCCCTAGTTTCACAGTAATCATCATCATCAATAATTATAGGGTGTCAGCGATCATCCATGTTTCCAAATCTACTTGGCAGAGACTAAGCTGCCATGGAACCCTTGTTACATTAAAGTATTAATACAATAAAACATTATAATTATATTAATAAAGTATTAATACATTAATAATGTATTAATACATTGGTGTGATAATACATTAATGTGCTAAAGTATTAATGTATTAATACATAAATACATTAATGTATTAGATAAATAAAATATTAATGTAATGTACATAAATTAAAGTATTAATACATTAATACATTATTATACTGCCTCATAATAATAATAATAATAATCTATTTTTAAGGTCACATAAAGTCTACGGAGGTATGCATACCTTACCCCCCTCTGGATTTGAACTTGTGACCTCTTAAGAGGAAAAACATGTTTTTAACCATTAGGCCCACTCAGTAGCAATGAGTTCACATTGTCTTTCACATTACTTTTCATTTGACTTAAAAAAAATTATTCAAATCTTTTTTTCTTTTTCTTTTTTGTACTGGGGGAATCGGCAACTTGCGGTTCGCAGACATTTTTTGATTCAAATATTATGTTAAACATACGAAATATAAATAATTATTTTTCTATATAATAAAAAATCATATTTTTCTCATATCTTATTCATCGATAAATTTAAAGTCTTATGGGAAGCTTCACATAATTCGAGGTTTACATGCAGTTTTTTTTCTATTATATCAAGAAGAAAAATGCGAGTAAAAAGAGAAAAGAGAGAGAGAATGCTATCTTACCCCTTATCTCATTTTGGTACAAATTTCGTTGGATGATTGTTGGCCATGGAGCGATAATAACTCCATGTTTCACTAATGACAGTCATCCACGCGACCCGGGCAGTATTTTGATAATGATCAACCTTTTCTAGCCACCATTAATATTCCACCACATGTGAGTAAGGTGGAGGAGCACCACCGCTATATAGCTCGAGTGGGCCTAATGGTTAAGAACATGTGTTTCCTCTTAAGAGGTCACAAGTTCAAATCCAAAGGGGGTAGGGTATGTATACCTCCGTAGACTTTACCAGTCAAATCCCTAGG